>CM046337.1:36439630-36726839 GCA_025403435.1 Artocarpus heterophyllus
CGTTTCTAAGAGTAAGATCCTTTTTTTATGTTTTTTTTTTTTAGACTGGCTCTATTTTACACCGCTCTAAGTAAAATTGAAACAAAAAAGGTATCTCATACACATCTAAGTAAAGATAAAAGTAAAACATTGGGCAAAATTAGGTAAGAACAACTGTGAAGACATGTATAAACAGATGGATATATGTGACACAGCTGTAAAACTTTTGAAATGTTTACCGATAATACTATTTAACTTTTTACAAATAATACTCTACTATACAAATTTTGATAAAATGGAACCAAATTTTAAAAATCAAGACAAACTCATCTTATACGATGTACAAACTACCTACCGAAAGAAAATAATGCATCTGATATAAAAGTCAAAATATTATTACTAAAAGATACAGTACAATTATAATTATTAAACAACTATTGTAAAAATCATATAAGAACAAAAATCATTTTGTTGATGAAATTTTATTCGAGAATTAATTGAAGAAAACTTATATCCATTAGAACGCGTCTTTAGAAATTCTATCACTGAACCATTCTAATGATTTTTTTTGGTAAAACTAAGAATATTTCTCGAATAAATTTTCAATATTTTTTTAAGAAAGGAAAATCAAACAAAAACAAATAAAAACTTTACATATCTTACTTCAAACTAGAGGAATCAAAAGTCTGCTTCCCATCTAACTTCCTTGCAAACTAAATAGCTGGGTCTTTTAGTATCAGATTCCCGAGACGTTTTATCTCAACATGAAATTGAGGCCAAAGTCTATAGATTACTCCTTGAACATATCCACTAGGATGGTCTAGAAGAGAATCGTGAAGATCATCTAAGTTTTCTTTTAAAAGTCTGTCCTTATAGAAAATTTTATCCTTCCTATTCGTAGACACAAGACCTTTTGATTTACATCAATGCTTATAATTGTGATAGGAACACTTAGGACAATTTGAAGCTATGGCTCAAGTTCTTCTTTTCCTAGCATACAGATTCGTACCTATCTCAGGTAGACCTATATTATTTGCATTACCAGGACAAACAAGACCTTTTATACACATTTTAATATCAGTTGAAAGTTTAAATGAGAAAGTACCCAAAGACGAGTGATTTTGGTTTCGTACTTCTTTTTTATTTTTATTTTTTAAAGAAAGGGAAGGAAAATACTTTTAAAGATGGTTGTACTTAAGATCCATAATGAAAAACAGAAAAAAGATGAGATTCTTGAGAGTGAATTAAGAAAATGGGAGATTTTTGAGAGATCTAAAAGCTTTGAGTGGATTTGAGAGAGCTAGATAGAGTACTAAGAAGATTTTGTGGGAGTAAGAGAGAAAAGATTGAAAACTTCTAGAAAAAAGTAATAAAGATCGAAGAACTTGAGGATTTTTGACAAGTTTTCTGGGAATTTTAGAGAAAAGGCGAAGAGAATTCCGGAGTTTAGAGCAAGAGTGAGAATCCAGAGAGAGAAAAGAGCTGAAGAGTTCTGAGCTGGATGCACAGTGATGGGTTAACGTGAAAATAGGCTAAGTACCCTAACAGATTACTAAACACTACTAAACACCTAGTTGAGTAGCTGAGCAACTTTTTATTTAGTATGATTCTGAGCAAATGATTCATTAATTCTTGCCACAAAAGACATTGTTCCGCTAGCTACTAACATCACGCTGAAAGCCCACAAAAATGAGAACCTTGGATTAATTACTTGGGATGCTTGTGCCCCTAAGAAATTACAGTAACCATTAATAATCAGTAACAATACAATTCTGGGCAAAGTTTCTTCATATGATATGACTTATGAGATTCTGAGATAAGATTCCGTGATCACTTGTCTTGTACTTCCAACCTACATTTGGCAGCATTTTCCAACTAAGAACAGAATATTGTGACTGACAAGTGAATTACTATCTAGAATGGCCCTAACAGACATGATCCCAATTGGATCTTGTTATGTTCCTCTTCTTCCAGGTCCATCACAAGAGGTGTGTGCTTTTAAAACTTGCTTCTATAGGACTGCAATGAGGACAATCATGGACTACTAAAAAGATTAACTCCTTCAAAAAAAAAAAAAAAAAAAAAGATTAGACTCTTCATAAAGTTTTTTCCTGCAATATTTGCTACGATTTGTATTTAGAGTACATATCTAATTGTTTGTACTTTTATGTTTCCTGGCTCAGTGCTGTGAAACTGCTATCTGATCTCTTTTTCCCTTCCCGGTGTGTGTCATTTCAATTGAATTATTGACAGAGATTTCAGAAATGTGAATATGCTAAGACAAAGTTGTTCAAAACTGAAAATCGTGGATGGGGTCTTTTAGCTGATGAGGATATAAACGTAAGTATTTACTTAGCATTAAGTTTCACAATCATCGAATGATAATTCAGTAGATATTAACCTCTCTCCTATTCCAACATTCACTTTTAGACGTACAAAATTCTATGTGGGTTGGTGTGTAGCAAATTTATCCTTTGCACTTTACAAACACAAACAAGTTTCAAAAGGGACACAATAAGTTTGAAGCTCGATGAAGTTCTCTAATTGAACTTAAAATCCAGTTAAAACTCTCTTGTTGCCATGCTTGTCAAGACTCAAGAGTCTTAACTTGTTTCATAATCCAGGCAGGACAGTTTGTTATTGAGTGCTGTGGAGAAGTCATATCATGGAAAGAAGCGAAGAGATGATCCCAAGCTTATGAATTTCAAGGTTGCTTCGAAGTTGCAAATAAAAGTTATGTGAACACTATCTTTGATTGAAACCAAGTTGAATATTTCTGTTCGGCGTGCTGCAGGTGTCAGATGCATTTATATCTCTCTGAATGCCTCTGAATCTATTGATGCCACCAAAAAGGGAGCCTTGCTAGGTTTACAAATCATTCATGGTGGGCCATTTCCACGCTATTATTTTATTTAAGTAGATATTGACATGCAAAATTGATCTACTGTCCCTTAAGCAATCATGTTTATTATTATTATTTTTTCTTCTTTTTTTTTTGGGTTGTTGCTTTTGTGTTTTTTTTTTCTTTTCTTTTTCTTTTGTTTTTTTTTTTTTTGTTTTTTGTGGTGCCTGTGTGTGGGTGTGTGTGTGTTATGTATTGGTAGCAATAGTTGATATTTCCTAATTTTTTTTGTTTTTTTTTTTGGTGCTTGTTTGTGGGTGTATGTCATGCATATGTACTAGTAGCAAATAGTTGATATTGCCTAATTTTTGGGTTTTTTTTTTTTTTGCAGCCAACCAAACTGCAAAACAAGAAATGGACGGGACATTTGGTATTATTTTTAAAATAGGTAAAAATATTTTTGTTTTGAAAATGAGAATTTTTTAGAAATTGTGCTGAGAGTGTTTTTAAAATTTTTGCCTTGAAAAATATGTGAAAATATTTCTAAAAATTTTGAGAACAAAAACAAATGGAGCGGGAATGTCTCTTGCTTGGTGATCTTATTAAGGCTCTGCGTCTACTTATTCATTTGCTTTCGTTATCCCTTACGCTCGATTTGGTCAGTAGAAAAGAAAAAAAGGGGGATGGAGAACATGAATGGAAGGAAGTTGTTTTTCTTTTACCTTGTTTGTAAAGAAGAAGAAGAGAGAGACAAGTCAGAAGTGATCAAGGGAATGACTATTTTACTGATTAATTAGTATGATTTTGTTCAGGAATGCAGAAACATAGGCAATTCTCCTCTTCATTCAAGTAATTGTTCTCTCTTTTCTCTCCAACTAACCAACTCACTGATTCCATTTTCTCCTAAAAAATCAGTCCACAATGGTATTTTGATGAATAAATTAGATGAGATCAACTAGCATGCATGTTTATTGCCTGGTTCATGAATTCTCAACATTACTTTTCGTTTTCCTTGAAGCCATCCAGGACTAATTGTAGAAGTAGTTTCTGTTTGGCATTTATTTTTAGAATTGTAATTATGTTGATGATTTTGAACCGCTTGACAGGAAATGAAAATGATGCAACCTCCCACCCTTGAATCTTTATACGATGAGATACGACCGGCCATTGAAGAACACGAAAGGGACAACCAAGACAGTGTAGCTACCAGTGTAGCTGAGAAGTGGATAGAAGCCTCCTGCATGAAATTCAAGGCAGAGTTTACCTCTATTTTTCCATTGTCAAAAACGCTGTCAAAATCAGTCTCAAATAAACTACTTGACAAACTGATCATTCTTCAAATAGTGCACTCGAATCGCTTCGAAATCGGAAGATTTCCATTAAATTTAAAAACAATACCCAATTTCGCTTTCCCTGGCTTCTGGAAATTTTCTGTACATGGAATATGGATCTTGAACTGTCACTTTTAAACGATCAGATGGCTGTTTTTACCACCAAATTATCTCCACACCACCAGTTCATCAAATTGGACATTCCACTCAAAGAAAGAAAATTAAAAAGAACTTATGTTTTAATTAAAGTTTCTTTTAATGTTTTTTTCTTAACTCATTGAAAAAAAAAAACGTAAAAAGCTTTGGATATTATGATTTACTGGCGATGGATAAATGCAGTGTAACATTCAGATAAGACTTTTTAGACATCTCTTAATCTATATATATACCATATAATAAAGGAGAGTTTCCTAAAACACTATAAAAAATTTGATCAAGTTATTTTGTCCTTTTATGAATTTTTTTTATTTTTATAGAAAAATTAGATTGAGTAGCTAGTTTTATGGCTTCTTCAAAATAAATAAACATAACCTTTTAAAATTAAGCAAATGACTGTTTATTAGCATAAATTGAGTTTAACTGATAAATTCTTTGAGTTTATCAGTGTTAAACTCGATAAACTCGATAAGTTTATCAAGGATAAACTGGTTTAACTGATAAACTTTTGAATTTATTAGTGTTAAACTCGATAAATTCAAGTTTATCATTAATAAATTGTTGTTTATGGTCTTTTATTTTAAAAATACGTTTAAAAGGCCATTTACCTTTCCATCACTTTTTATATTTATTTTAACTTTAATTTTTACTAACTTTTCTTCTTGAAAATTATAATAAATGAGAGTTCCCTAAAACACTATTGAAAATTTTGGTTAGGTTATTTTGTCCTTTAGTGAATTTCTTTTTATCATTTATATTTACTTTAACTTTAGTTTTTACTAACTTTTCAACTTGCATTTTCAATCTAAAATGCTATATTTTTTTTTCTTATAATCATCTCAAATATTATTCTATTAACCTTCATAACAACATTTTTTATTCAAACTATAAATTATAACTCCTTACATTTTTTATGAAAGTAACAAAATTATTTTTAAAATAAATCTAAAATTCTAAAATTAAAACTTACTCAACACGTTAGATAACTAAAACATGTATAACAAATATGAGATTATCATGAATGATGCTCACACGTCTGAATGAGAGTTACCTAAAACACTATACAAAATTTTAGTTCACTAATTTTGCTAACATTCTTTTTTGACTTGTCTTATTGACTCCTCTTTTACTTTTATACTGTTTTAAGCTTTTTCTTTTTTCTTCTTCATTTTCCTTCTCAAAATCATAATTAGCCCTTTTTTTTTTGTTTTTTCATGTTAATCATTTTATGATGTACTTTTACGAAATATTTTTTTTCCTTGCTTTACTTCTATTAAAATAATTTCTTTTATATGTGTATATCTTAATTATTTTAGGTCTCTTTTTTATTTTGACGAGAACTCATGCGCTATTAAATTTTTCTTGTTTATTCTTATTAAAACATTTTTTCAACTACGTCTATACTAATTTTTTTCAATACAAGACATTATAAAAAATGATGCTGATAAATATTTAAGTAATAACAAGTTAATATACAAATTTAGCTACAAAATTGCTTCTACATTTAATACACGTGGCACTTTAAGTAGCAAGTATATAAAAAAGGGATAAGCATGCATACAAATACCAGTACTTCCTTAGGCTTGCCTGTTTGCTTCCATTTTTTTGGGTTCTTTATCTCAACCAAGCGGTGGCGTACGGAAAAAGCATATAGGCGGCGGACTGCGGAGGCTTGTTCTTGATTTTTTTTTTTTGTCCAGTTCCAGTTAATATAACAATGAGACTTGACGTGCTTTGATTTGTTATTTCTTTTTTGTCTGCCTCCCAAGTAAGTACAACCAATAAGGCTAACTTTTTTTTTCCTTTTTCTTTTTTTGGAACACATGAGATTTTCTGAGAAATTTTCTCTTTTTTCTTTTTGAAGTGCACAAGATTTTTTTGAGAAAAACTTTGCTATTAGAAATCATTATACATAGGACATTTATTTCTTTCCCTTTATAATGACGCCTCTATAGACCAATTCTAATAATTTTTTCTTGTTTTTTTTTCTTGCTCTAAACTTAATTCTAATACTCTTGATATAATTTGTTTCATTTCATTTCTCCGATAATCAACTCATATATATGTATAATATTATAAAATCTCATGCATATCTATTTGCAGATATTTGTGTAGGATCAAGAATGTTAATGCATAGTATGTTTTGAGTGTTTTGTAAGAGTAGATGGCATTTGATGGCATTTAAAAAAAAAAAAAAAACCCTCAAACTACGAGGTATATTTTTGTTTATAACTCTTTAAACGTTTAGCATTTAGTTGGAATAATGTGCAAATAATTATTAATTACAAATTATTTGAACAAAAATTTAAATTCTCCGAAAAGTACAGGAATAATGACAACAAATAAAGTCTTAAAAAAATTATATTGCTCCAATACATATTCTTTTTATTTTTTTTAATAAAGAGAAGAAGTCTGTTCCTACATACGTTGATTTCTTTTCGTTTATCCAAGGCTTTAAAAAAAACTAACATTGTATTTGCAAGGCATTAAAAAATAAGAAGTAGACCTTCAAAAAAAAAAAAAAAAAGAAGTATAAGGTAAAAAATTAAAAGGGAAAAGAGTTCTTACATAATATTCTTAGAAAGAGAACAAAAGAGGAAAAGTATTGTCTATATAAATTTAATTGAATACTAAACGTGACTTACTCTTTCAAAAAAAAAACTAATGGTTAAATAGGTGTATGGGTTGGTCTATGGAGAGGGCTGGGGGAGAATTTTTAAAAACCATTGGATCAAAATCCAATGGTAGATAAATATACAGGAATACTAAACTAAAATAGACCCTACCACACCGGATTTACTATGAAATAAAACCCACCCTCTTCCTTCTATCCTTCAATACAGCTCTACAACAGTCGCGATCGTGATTGAGATTGCACACCGGGTGATCTTGCCTCGCGATGCTACTCACAATGGAAACCGTGTCGAGGGGGTGGGTACATCACGGGCCGCGACCT
Source organism: Artocarpus heterophyllus (assembly GCA_025403435.1). NCBI lineage: Eukaryota > Viridiplantae > Streptophyta > Magnoliopsida > Rosales > Moraceae > Artocarpus > Artocarpus heterophyllus. Next base: position 36,446,895 of record CM046337.1, read on the forward strand.
CCAACGGCGGCCGACGCCGAGGGAATTGCATACGCATGCCATGGAAGACGAGATTTGCTTCTTGTGATGGTGTCGCGATGGGAACGTCAGCAACCATCAACACGAAGCCATGCCATTGTCTTCATGTCTTCAGTGAGGTGGAGAACTCTGTCTGGATCTACTGGTGACCTTTGACACCAGGCCGTCACCGAAGAAAAAGAGCACCTTTGGGTTTTTTTTTTTAAGAATTTTGTTTCAAGTGTTTTTTTTCTTTTTTTTTTCTTTTTTTTCAGTTTAGACTTTTTTTCTTCAGATTTTAGGTCTTTTTGAAGAAAAATTTGGTGTTCTTGAACTTATTAAACTTTTGGTGAGCTCATTTATTTTTCACCGTTGGATCCAAATCTAATAGACAAAAACGAGTTACATTTATAAGACTTTTTAATAGATCTTACCATGGCTTTACCCATAAAGAATAAATCATATTCTTAGAAATATATTATGTTTTTTTAATCAACTTAGTAATACCATTTTTAAAAGAGAATTAACTAGAAAAATTTCTCAAATTATAAAAGGAGCACTCTGGTTGCACGTCCTCTAGATATATATAGATTAAATGACGTAAAGCCAATAGATTAACAAATAATCCGATGTATGATGTCTTACATATATTCTTTTGAGGATGCACTGATTTGTGACGCTCGCAACAACCAAGGCAATAACGATGATAAAGGTGATCACCATATGAGCTTGTTGATTGTCATTCTACTTGAGAATCTACCGACGAGTCTTGCCGTCAACTAATCCCACCAAAAAGATATTGATTCTGGTTGGAGGAAGCTGCCGATCTTCCCATGTCATGAACTAATGTTATGCGATGACAAATAGAAGGATGAAGAAAGAGGGGTGGTAGAGAAAGAAGGAAGATAGAAAAAAAAAAAAAAAAAAAAAAGGTGAAAACTTATTAAGAAGGTTTAAGTTGAAAAATAAGATTCCCTAAAAAAAAGGTTGGAAAATAAGGCGTTTTAAAACTTAAGATGGCTTATTATTTTAGTTATTGGAAATATACTATTTATGTCCAAATGTTTTATAATTTAGTCTATTTGTTATAATTTCTCTTAATTTAACTTCTTCCCTCATAGGTGTTATGTTATGTCACTTAATCTAAATGGTTGAGTGTAGAAAGAACAAAAAGTACATTTTGAAAATAAATGCTTATGAAAAGTATAAAAATAAAATTCCCTAAAAAAAGATTTAATGAAAAACAAAAAAATTCAATATTAGAAAAAGTTTTTAAAAATGAACCAATTATATTTATACTAGGATTGTACAAAAAAACCGAAAAACCAAAACCGACCGAAAAACCACCTGAGAAAAGACAATCTGTTTCATAAAAACCGAACCATCCGGTAGTGGACGGTTCGGTTTCGGTTTGAATATTTCGGTTCGGTTATAAACCAAGCCGAATTGAATGCCTATTATAATCGAACCGAACCGAATGCCTATTTTTACTCTAAAGCTAAATAATATTTTTTTTAGCCTATTTCGGTTCGGTTATAGTATTTTTTTTAGCACTATTTCAAAAAAAAACCTAAATAATACACAATACGTTGTACTATTTTAGCAATTCTTTAACAAAAAAAAAAAAATAAAACGTGGTAAACTGATAATACGCTTCTTGTATACCATTAGATTACCATCTACTGAAAACCGAACCAAACTGACAATGGAACCGACCGAATGCTCTTGGTATGCGATGCGGTTTTGGTTTTGCAATTCTAAAAACCGAAAGTTACGGTTCAGTAACCGAACCGACTAAAACCGACGGTAACCGAACCATGAACACCCTTAATTTATACCGTACTATATTTGTTACTATTAGAAATTTGATTGCATAAGCTATTTTCTTTTTAATTTATCTTTTTTGAATATGACTATACAATTTGTGCTTCTTTTAAACAAAATTTGGTAACTATAATTTTTCTCTCTATCTTTTTTTATCCTCCATGATACATTACAACATATATCCCCATTCAGAAATCCTTGATTGTATACTTTTATACATAAACGGAATATATAATACCACACCTGTAACGTGTAATTTAAAAACAAAAGCACGTGCCCCCTTCTAGTATAACAAAATCTCAGTTATGAGTTGAAACATGATAAAGATTTTAAAACATTTTAAGAATAAAAAAATTAATATCATTAAAAAAATTATTATATATTTAGTGTCATATCTTCTAAAATACCCTTACTAAATTTCAATTCAATCATAGCAATTTTGTCATGTAGTAGTGTAATTTTTATAACTTAAAACATAGCTGAAAAGTGACTTTGTTTTTGTTTGATTTTGTTTTTGTTTTTTTCCCGAGCATAATTCTGTATAGCCCCGTTGGGCTAAGACTTGCAGGTCTTATACGGTGAGGCCCACCCTATATGAAAGGCTAAGGCTGTATCCTGAAAACGCTGAAAAGAGTTTTTCTTTTTTCCCTTATCCTTTGAGTTACGTCACTTGGGCGCGCATCATGGCTTCTGCAGTGGGTGCACTTTCACTGTAACTTAGTGGGACATTTGAAGCATGAGTGACACGACCATGTAACCTTTTCAAATCGTCCCCCTGTGTGGGATTAATGTACATTTTTTTTAGACCAATAGGCCATGAGAATTATTTTATGTTAAAAAATAAATTAAAACATACATTTTAAGTTTAAAAATTATAGTATATAAAAATTGTGGCATGTAAAAGTTTTACATTACATTAGCTTTTTTTATTATAATTGTTGAGAAATTTGTATTGTTTATGATTATAACTGATAAGTTAAAACTGACATCTCAAATATCCTACTAGCCTCTATCATATTTTTTTTTATAATCTGACAGTCGAAAAACAAATAAATACTAATACATTGCTTTTTTATACCTATTAGAGAAATCTTCTTTTGGAAGAACCAAATTTCTTTTCATGAAAAAGATCCTTTTTCCACATAAATCTAAGATGTATTTTATTTGAGGTAATTTCTCTAGTGGATACCATAAAATTAACCCATTGATATGTATCTTTTTTCAAGGATTGATTACAAAAATTCCTCTCGTTCAACTATAGACTTTGTAATACTACGCCCTTTAAATTTCAAAACGTAAGATGCGTTTCATCAAAACTATGAAATATTAACAAAAAAGAAAAAGAACCTTTTGTTATAACTTTTTATAAAACATAGTACATAATATATGAGTACTTTGATAACTTTATCATATTTAAAACTAATTTAAATTTATAAAGTTGATACATTTAAAATTTTAATTGTTAAAAATATATAATAAAAAACCTTAAAAGTTTTTAAAAACAAATAATTTCTCCTTTTACTTTCTTGTGGTCTGTACCAGGATAAACTAATAGCCTAATGGTTCACTAAAATGTTTGACAATTTTATTATTTGTGTAATATTGTATCATTTTATGCTCAAAATCATAATTCAATGAGTTTTTTGTTAATATTTATAGCAACGGGAACAAATATTTTGTTTTGAAATTTAGAGGAACAAATATTGGCTCTGAAATTCGGGGAGTATAATATTATAAGGCTATAGTTGAGCGAGAATTTTTATAATTAACTATTATTTCAGTCATCAAATATGTATATATATATATAAAAGTAAAACTAATCAAATGTAACGGCTTGAAAGCATGTATTATAGTTGGGTCCGTTTGAAGAAAGACCCTTTGTTTGAATTTCTTGAATTCTGAAGAATATTTATAGGGGATACTATCTAGATAAGAGTAGAAAAGAAGGTGAATAATTGAAGGCGAAAAGGAAAAGAATACGCAATAAAACTCCACAATGCCAGTGGTGGTACATGGTATATAAAGTAAGGGGCAATATGTGACCCTTGCTCATTCTATAAGCTAAGTGAGAGCACTAGCACTGTTATTAAGGGATCCAGATCTGGACCAATGCAAGTGCCAACTTTGAACCCCACAATCTTTGCTAGCTAAGTGGTCCACAGGCTATGAGTTTCTTTCGTCCCTCGTCTGTCAGTGGTGGAGCCTCGTATTGTTGAATAAGAGCACGTGTTTTCATCTAATTTTTGAGATTTTAATTTTTTACCTTAAAATTTTTTAAAAGTTTTAATTGTATTATTGTTTTATAAGAAAAATTATGGTTGTGCTCTATAAAAACTTTGAAATTTATATCATTGTGCCTCTATTCAATAATCAAAACATGTAACTATACTTGTATGCAATAAAATCTATTAGTACTTTTTAACATAGTGTCTCTGACAAAAAAGTCTAGCTAAGCGACTGTTGTCTTTTGGTGAATGGTTACGTAGAGTGGTTCCATTTGCATGTCTTTAGACTGATCCTAGTTTAGTTTATCTTTCTGTTTTTCTTTTTGGTCGTTTCTTGCTGTAGTTTTTTGTGTTGCCTTGTTCTGTGTTTGTGTTTTCTTCCAGCTGGCTTGTTTTTAGTTCTTTTTTTTTTAGTGCATTGTTGTTTGCACTCTGTCCTTTCGGCTGTTTCACCGTCTTTTGTACCTCTGGCATCCGGTGTTTCTTAATGAATTCTTCATTTAGCAGAAAAAAAAAAAGGCTTCCGCATCTTCTTATAATATTTCAATTATCAACACATTTTAATTGAAGTTTTATGATATCATCCGAGAAAAACGAAAGAAAAAAGATAGTTTGAAAAGACATGAAAGTTGAACAAACTATTAAACTTGTATTTGGCAAATAAGTTTGGACCATCCACAGCTTTTATGGCTTATAATCTCATCATTCTCACCAAAATAAGGTTAGTTAGAGGAATACATGAGGTAATTTAGACACTTGGCATTCAAATTTATCGTTTCTATAAAAATCAAAGACCGAACAAATTAATTGGTTTAATTTATATATAAAGGTAGTATAGATAATACCTAGAATTTAAAAGTAATATCAAGCAATTAACTTTTAAAATATTTGCAAAAAATTTTGCATGCTATTTAATAGAAAAGATAAAGACTAACATTCCCAGTTTATAAAGACTAAATTTATTCATGACAAAGATGTTTAGCAATCTGGATGAACCCTTTTGAGTTTTTGATAGATTCTGAACTCATATATTCGTTTCACAACGAAATTCTCTGAGTTTTTCACTATAAAGCTCGTTTTCCCTTGTTGAACTCTTTAAGATCAACATAGTACTGATGGAGCCATCTTGTAATGATAGTTACTTCAATTTCTCGCTGCCTGACTAACCAATCTGGATCTGTCTTCTTTGCTTGAAGAATATCCAAGCAATGTGACCCTGCAAAATTATAAATATGTCTCAAGGCTCATTAAAGTTCCACATATACAAACAAATAATACAACTTTAATCCCTACTTTTATACCAACTTTAGAGTTGTTATTAATTTATTGGTAGATGCAACTTATTGATGTGATAATCTTTTAAACATCGAACAATAGAAAAATGCGAACTCATGAGTTGGTATAAGAATTAGGATTAAAGATGATGTCCTAATATTTCATATTATACATATATTGTTTTTATTTTCTCTCTTTATAACTTTACTATAAAATTCTCTGATCATGGGAATCTGAATTCACTTGACACGCACCATTAGTTGTGGTTATAGCGAGGACACTTTTTGATATGTTCTCCAACACCCTAATCGCAAAAAAAAAAGAAAAAGAAAAAAAGATAAGAATAAGAATTAATTAATTAAGTCAGTGGATTTAGATTTCTTTAGTAATAATTTCTTTTGCTAGATAATTAAAATTAATTGACAAATTACCCGCCGCTGCTATAAGGGTCTTGCAGCCCGTTGGAGAAGATGATGTTGCTAGCAAACCTGCGGAGTACCCGCTTTATATTCTGCAAAATTGAAGTTTTAATTTTGGTAGTTTGAACTACCCAAAAAAAAAAAAAAAAAGCTCAAACTGGTTTTACAATAGTAATAATTTAAATTGCTACAGTGTTTTATATTCAAATTATTGGTTCGGACTATATTCTTAAACAAATAATTTCACGTTGTAATTGGTACAATCCATTATATATTAAATACTAGGAACTGGTACAATTTAGCAAGTTCCATTTGCTATTAAATTCATAATCCTACGTTTCTTTATTTTTTTATTATTAAAGAGAAAGGATAGACATCATGAAATTTTGTTGTAATTACATAATAAAAATATGCATGTCAAAATTTTATGGATTTTATATTCTAGTAAATTTTATTTTTTTTATTGTGTATTATGTCATAGAAAAAAGTTGAATAATAATAATAATAATAAATATAGACATACTTTGCCTCCATAGTAAGTAGTGACCCAATGAGGGCGTGGAGGAACGCCATAAGTTGCCTTGCAGCCCTCGATGAAGTCTTCTAGTACAAACGGGGAAGTCGGAAACATTGTATTGTTGCTGATGCCTAAGGGGATCACCATCTCACTGCAAGTCTATATGTTTACAAAAGCTGGTCACAAAATATTCTCATGCATGTCCACGTGTAAACATGGGCGGAACTACTGAACTAATAAGGTGGAGTAGACATAAGGATGCAAAATTTTAAAAGGAGAAAGCATAATTTTTAATAAATTTTACATATAAAATTTAAAATAAAAAAATTCAAGGAATGGCTATCCACCCTTATCCGATAGGTCCGCACTTTGATGTAAATAATCTCTTCTTTGATGCAATATTGACTAATATTTTACTATTTTGTAAAGCATATAACTTGTAAAGTTATCGAATATAACTTGTAATCAAGAAATAGTTGCATCCATAAAATAAAAAGTTAGAATTCCCGTGCCCCAAGTTTAAAAACAACACCAACAAGAATAATAATAATAATAATAATAATAAAGTTATCAAGGAACAAAGATTTCAATGAATATTTATTTAAATATTAATTCCTGCTTTTTTTGTTCCTAAAAATCGTTCCATTAAAGAATTTTCTACTTCAAAAATAAATGTAAGCTGAGTGTTACTAACGGATCTAGACATCATCTAGTTGATCTTTTTCTTTTGTATGTTTTCCTTTTAATGCTCAACACACTATCTTTTTTTTTTGGTGGGCGGTTAGTATATTTCAGGAAGAGACTTTAATTATATGGCGCACGAGTCTGGAGAACAATCGTGCAAAATGCAGGCGCACAAAACCCTTTTTTCATGATATGTGATGATTGCAAGCAAACATTTTATGCCAACAAATTGACACAAGGCCCACATTCCCCACAACTTTCAAGAAGCAGATGCTCCAGTGCATCTGGAGAGAACTCTTTAGTTACTTGATGTTTTTCTTTGAAGAAAAATTAAAATTAAAATGGAAATGATACGTTTTCGTATCAAAATTCAAAATCATCATTAATCTTACTATTATTTTTTTAACTTAGGGTGAGGATTCAAACTCCTCACTCTAGATTGAGTCGGGTATAATCAAAACGAATAGAGATTGGTAATGATTTCAAACAATTTACATATTAAGACCTACAGATTTTTTTTTTCAATTTACACAAATGAAATCGCCTATCAATTAAATAAAATAAAAAATTACATATTTTAGCTATTTTAGTTACTCCAATAAATTAAATGGCTTGATTTCATATAATTGTCAATCATGACCAAAAATCACATTAAATAATTACCACCATACCAATTTTACCCATATTAATTACGATTTCAGTCAAAATTTTGGTGTTTATTTCTTATTAATTACTCCAATGTCCTAAATGGTTTCATTTCAAATGATTGTCAATCATAAAAAAATTTTTATTAAATATTTACCATCATATCAATTTCACCCATATTTATTACTATTTTCCAATCATAATTTTGGTATTGTAAAATTTGCGGTTTCCTTTTTTTAATTTCTTATCAATTATTTGATATAATGAATTGATTTGCTTGATTTTTGTCTCTAAAATATTTGCTTGAACCACTTCACCTAAGCGACATTAGAACTCCATGCACATCATAACTGAAAAAATTTGTGGTATACTCTTTTCGTGTGTGTATATACTAATAGTCAAACAATTAAAACAAAATGAAAAAAAAAATTATATTAAATACCTGCCAACTCCAGCCCACGTCAGTTTCAGAAAGATTTCGAGGTTCATTGACATAACATGGCCTCTTAGTTCTATAATAAGATTTAACGCCTGAGAATATTTTGCCAAGAATATCATCATCACCGTGATTAGCTCCATCAATTCCTCCACAGACCAGATTGACTGGATAATCTGGTGGATGATTGTACTGTGCAGCACTAGCATACAAATTCTCCAGGTAATCTTTTAGCTCCGAAGAATCCTTCAAAGGTCTAAATTTATTTTGTATATAGAAAATTTAGAAACTCATGCCAAAAAAAAAAAAAAAAAAACCATTTTTTTAGCTTTAGATCATAATATACACATATGATCACACTATTATGATGTGCTAAAGTAAATTGTTATACATGTAGAACTTTATGGTAGGATATGAAAAAAAAATGACTATCTTTAACATTAAGTACAATTTGTAAATAGAAAATTTTTAGAAACTCATGCAAAACAAAAAAAAAAAAAAATCAACACAATTTTTAGCCTAATTAGATCATAATTCATTTATTCAAATATGATCATACAACTAGCATGATGTGCTAAACGAAATGTTTTTACCAAAGTAATATTTTGTTGTAGGATATGAAAAATTACAGGTAGGACAAAATTTTTAATACTAAAAATTAACTCTGCAGTTTTTTACAGCAAATAGAGTACGAAAATTTAAGGGAATGATTATAAACTGCATCATAGCAATAGGGTATTTCTTTTCATACCTTTTCAAAACTTCTTCTAATTATCTTTTTTTTAAAATTAAAAAAAAAAAACTACTTTTAATTTCAATTACCGGCACGTCTTGAATTTTTCACTCAGTAGTGAAAGGCCATTTGTCGAAGCAGCAACTTTATCGATTTCAGACCATGATTTTTGTATGGTCTTATAGCAACTCTCACTAGCTTCCTGCTCAAAAATATTAATGGAAATTATATAAATCAACAAATACATATCGTAGCTTTTAAGAGTTACGTATCCAATAGTCATATATTTAAAAAAGATATTTTAACAACAAATAATGATGTGATGTGATAAGAATTCAATTTCATTAATTGTCATAAAGTTTTTTTGATCAACTATCCACTTCATTACAACCATCAGATTTTATATCAAACGGCTAATAGTAACACTTCCATTAAAAACATAACCATTAAATTAGAATATGCAATGTCAATTACTCTGAAGTCCTTGGTGACAATGGAGAAATATCCATCTTGTGATGTGATATTATCAAAGTAAAGGATTGGAGCCGAGGACGCAAGAGCTCCATGCGCTATATGAGGATATTTCAACCTAAACCATGAGGCTAACACTGCATAAAAAATTGACTAAAAAATTATTAAAAAATAAAGGCTTTATTAAGGGAAAAAAAATCAATGCTGTTAAATTAAGTACATATTGACTAGGAGATTTTTGTGAAAGGAAAAAAATTATTTTTTTAGGATGAAAAAAATATCTCGCTATAATATGGTTAAATAAATATATTCGTAATAACGCATTTTTTATATTCCACCAAAGAATGTTTCCTATTAATTGTATTACATACATAATTTAGCAACTTATACCGTAAGGTGTACTTTCTAGTAAAAAATAATAATAACAATAATCTAAACACCAAATCTAATAGTTGTCTTCTCCAAAACAAAAAATTAAAATAAAAGTAACAAAGCAAACTGGTCTAACCCGGTTGGTAAAGATGAAATAGGTCAAAGGGATGAATTTAAAGAATTCGGAGAACAACTAGTAATATTGTGTCAAAAAAATAAAATAAAATAAAGTTTGTCTATCTTTTCTTGAAAAAAAACTAGTTTTCCATTTAAATTTAAAAATTTTAAAAATTGGATGCCTGGTAATTTGTGCTATTAAATAAAGATTTAGGGGTTTGAATTTGAAAACTAACTTCCTCCATAAGATCCGCCTACAACAATGACGGGTGATTCTTCTGCATGGAATTGCTTCTTTACATGTAGAAGAACCTCTGCATAATCTGCTATAGCTTGAGCCGAGCTGAAATACCCCAAAGTGCTTGCATTTTTTAGTGCCTCTTCTCTTGACCCAAATGGAATTGACTCCCCGTAATATCTATGCTGTTCATGATCATTATTCACCAAAAAAAAAAAAAAAAAACTATGTGCAAGTGTCATGTATATCAAAGACACATTGGTTTAAAGTTTACATACAAAATTTCGAGAGTTTAGGATTAGTGTGCAAATTCATTTAAAAAAAATTATATGGAAATTTGAATTAGCAACAAGAGTAACAAGGGACAGAGGCAGAAAAATTAGTTAGGGGCATGAGCATAGTTGAACTAATGAGATGAAACAACTATATGGATGTAGAATTTTAGGGGTTTTAGAGGGGACAAAATACAAGTTCTATGAAAATTTATGCACAAAATTGAGAAAAAAAAAACCCTCATAAGAACGGTGGCCAACACTTGTCCTTGAGTGGCTTCGTCCTTCAAAGTAATTAATGAATTCTATAACACATCTATATATATATGTGTACACATATGCGTGCATAATTCTTGATTACTATTATTTCACTATAATATGATATGCGTGCGTCATATATATATTATATATATATATATATATATATAAATACATATATATAATACCTCTATGTAGACTAGGAGAGCTTTAAACCGAAGGGCGTTATCACTGAGGAATCCAATACTGGAGAGATCATCGTCCAAAGGACTTTCTGCTCCAAAGTAAGCAAATATTGGTGCATTAGAGCCTTCCCAATACTTAGAGTTCACAACATATTTTTGTTGAAAAGTGGAGTAACTTTCGGGCTTATAATTGAAGTGATCGAGTGTTTGGTTGTGGAAAAACTTTTTATAATCTTCCGATAGAGAATCTGGCAGCGACAGAGTTTCAGGGTCACGAAGGAACGTTTCACGAGGACCGATTGGACTTAGTCTCGGAATTTTATTAAACCTTGAAGCAGAAGAAGAAGAGACTGTGGAGAAGAAAAATGGCAGATAGAGAAGTTGAAGGCATAAATGCCATGAAAAAATATGAGACTTCTTCATGGGAGTGAATGGGGTTGAAGGGTTTGAGTGTTTTGCATCTGAACACATTTCTTTATATAGTGTTGTAATGTGATCCTTTTTTTTACCTAATTTTTCTAAAACTAAGTTTATCCTTTCAAAAAGAAACTAATTTATTCTACGTCGAGAGGAAATTAAAATGTTTTATACCTTCGTAATCTAAAAGATGATTTACCAGTCAGAAAAATATTGAAACTATCCTCGATACAAAGAATGGACAATTTGTTTTCCTTAACTGTATAACTAAATTTTTCTACTAACTATGTCAGATCTAGTCAATAAATCAAATAAAAAAAATCGTATACAAAAAGGGTTTTTGATAAGATTCAAAATAGTAACTAACAGATTTAAATCTTTTGTCTAATTTTAGTATCTCAAATGGTGTCTAATGAATTATATTATGATACATCATTTAAAAAGTTTGAATTAGTGATTAATTTACTTTTACATATTTTTTATTAAATGACGTATCATTATATGGTTGGTTGGATACCATTTGAAACACAAAAAATTAAACAGATAATTTGAGTTAGTAATTACCAGTAGGGAATCAAGATTTGTTGTTTCAAGATTGTAGTCCTATTTTAGTGTCTGATTAGCCGTTCACATAGATATAATTTTCAGGAATGAATATTCATAAGAAAATATGACTGTTTTCGTATTTTTTTTCAAGTAAAGTATTAATGATTTAATGATACATATATGTATAGATAAATTTTGTTTAATGCTATTAATTTACACACACATCAATTTCGTAAACTTCTATATCTCGGGACCATTGGTCGGCAATTTTAATCTTTTGCTATTGGTTTTAACAAAGCCGCGCACACATATTTACACATATACGTACATACACACATATAGGGGAAACCTGCACATATACATAAACCAAAGGAAAACTACATATTCGATTGGAATCATTATTTGCTCCCTTCATATATTAATTTTCTTTTTCAAATATAGGAAAGGTTAATCTTTGTACGTATCGCCGATATTTATATAGTTGCTGCCCGTCCTATTTTGGTGCTTCTACTTTTAAATGTCATTTTATTAATAGGATGTTTTTCTTTATTTATAGGACATTTGGCAATCCAATTTCAATAAGAAAAATAAGTAACTGAGAAAAATAAGTTTAAAAAGTATGTAGTATGTAAGACCTTTATACAATTACATTGTAGCTTTAAGAGCTTTTTATTATGAACAGCTCAAACTAATGAATCTGAACCGCGTGCCAAACTCACAGTTAATTTTATCTTTTGGCTTTGATTTTTTTTTTTTTTTGGTTGAAATTACATTTATAGTATATATATGTTTGCTTGCCTAGGCCAATGTTATACCATTTAGGGTAAGTCGTAAGTTCGACACCAGACCAATCTGGTGTATGTAATTTTTTTTGTCAAAAATATAATTTCATTCATGCTTTTTATAACACTTAATTTATTAAAATACAACCTTTAATATTATATTTTTTAGACTGCATTTGTGAAATGTTACGTATGAACAAATTGAAAATAACACAAACCAATATTTTGTTCGGCAAAAGGTTCAAGTATCGGATTGGTCGGATACAAAATTAGATACCAACCCAATACATTTATCTCTATTGAAAAAAGATGCAGAGCCTTCAGTATAAAGTCATAATAATAATTTTGAAAAAAAAAAAGTTTGGAAAACGATGGTCCACGCTCAAACGAAAACCTCATTTTTATTATTTTCTTTCTTTCTTGAGTTCTATCACCCGCGTTTATTCCTTTTAGTGCGCATCGCGGTCCATCGAACGATAGGAAAACTTTGTTCTAAAAAAAAAATAAAGTTAGTTTTATAAATAGTTCATAAAGTTTATTCTTAGTTTTAATTTAGTCTTTAATGTTTAAAAAGTCTTATTTTAATTAATTTTTTGCTTTACTTCAGTTTTGGTCCATATGTTAATTAGACGTTCAATATTCAACGAAAAACTTTTAAAATGCCCCTTTTTAGTCGTTAATCTATTTCTTTGTTCACTTTTAGTTCCTTTGCTATAGCTAAAAGTTATTAGGGACTAAAATTTTAAAAATCTAAATTAAAAACTTAATATAATGATTTTGATTCATGTAATTAAAAATTTATCAAATTGTTGGTGAGATAAATTTTAATTTTTAAAAGGCAAGTTGAATTTTTAATACCAGGATATAAGTGTTCAACTTTACCTTTTTTTAAAAAATGAAGTTCATTTAAAAAAATATTAAATTGTTTTTTATTTTAGTTACATAAATTCAAAATATAGTATTTATTTTTTCACTTTATTATTGTTATTATTTTTGCTCATAGAGGGATTAAAAGTGAAACAAAGTAATATATTAGAGACCAAAGTAGAAACTTAAAGAATATTCTGTTAAATATTTAACATCTAACTGATACATAGACCAAAACTGAAACAAAGTAAAAAATCAAGGACCAAAATGGGACTTTTTAAACGTTATGAACCAAAATTGGGATTAAAAATAAACTTCAAAAACCATAAATGAAATTAACCCAATATATATAACTATGGAAAAAAGAGATGGAGTTTGTTATCTTCGAAAGCTATATATATATATATCTATAGAAATTCTCTCTAGAATTCTTTGGAATGGCAAAATATCCCTCGTCATCCTCCTTGTTCTCTCATCTATAGACGTTAGAGTAGCTCACCTTTTGTTTTGAGCCATTAGATTTTCTTCATTTTTTTCTCTACCGTTCTTCATTTGCCGTGGCGGTCCTGCTTAAACCAGTGTGCTGTCGTGTATCAAAGCTTCCTTTGACTCTTCTGTTTCCAATCTACCATTGTCTTCAACCATGAAAGGTGCCGTTCAACTTAAGATTAACAGTGTCGTTTCAATTTTGTTCCTGTCTCTATAACTTTTATCGTACGGACAACGTCGCTTTATTTAATGATTTCTTTTGCATCCCACACATGGTAAAATAATCATGGACCTGCAACTTATGTAAGCTTTAGTAAGGGTATGTATTTTCTTAATAACTCTCGTTAATGATTTTGTAAATCGACACATGATAAGATAAAAAATGAAATTACTCATTCCATTCATCTCTTTTTTAATGGGAAGCCGATGAAAAAAATAAAGAAATGTTACTTTCGTATCTTTCTACATTCTTTAGAGCACTTATTTTAAGACCTCAATCACAAAAATACAAATCTAATAATAAACCATTGTCTTCTGTCTAGTCATATAGTCAGGGTAGTTTTTCATGTCACGTTTCTTTTTTTTTGTTTTAATCTTTGAATTAGGCTTAATCTTTTTTAGAGATTTTCCACAAAAATGATATATGATATATTTGAATAACAATTCTTCAATCTTTTAAATTTTCACTCATATCCTTTTTTAATTTGTTCTATAATATAAAACTTTTATATGCTATAATATTTTTCACTAAAATTGTTTCTGATCATATTTTCCAAATACTCTATCAAACATGATGCATCTATTAATCAAGTCAACACCGAATGAATTCTAAGTTGTGTACTGTGATATCAAACCCAAATGGTCACTCATGTCCATTCATTGATTTTGGGATAAAAGAAAATTGTGAATTAAAAGTTTACGAGAAAGAAACTTTATATGTGTCTTATTAGTTAAATGATTTAAAAGCCAATTGGTCCCGTAATTCTCGAACTCTAGAGCTTTGATAACGACATAACAAAATGAATGGTTGACTTTTAATGGCGTTTTATTGGAGTCTTCCATATAGAGAGTAACCCAGTTCTTGTAACATAGTTAAGAGAAGTAGCAAATCATGGAATCTTTTTACATCATTTTCAAATTATGGTCCTAGAACACTTATTTGTTATTAATTTTCAGAGTACCAATTATGCAGCTGCACAGCCTGCCATGCACGTCTTTGTCTTTTGTCTAGTCATATTGTCAAGGTGGTTTTTCTTGTCACGTTTTTTTTTTTTTTTTTTTTCGTTTTAATCTTTGAATTAGGCTTAATTTTTTTTAGAGATTTTCCACAAAAATGATATATGATATATTCAAATAACAATTCTTCATTCTTTTAAATTTTCACTCATATCCCTTTTTAATTCGTTCTTCAATATAAAACTCTCATACTATAATATTTTTAACTAAAACTGGTTCTAAACATATTTCCCAAATACTCTATCAAACATGACACGTCTATTAATCAAGTCAACACCGAATGAATTTTAAGTTGTGTGCTGTGATATCAAACCCAATGGTCACTCATGTCCACTCATTAATTTTGGGATAAAAGAAAATTGTGAATTAAAAGTTTACAAGAAAGAAACCTTATATGTGTCTTATTAGTTAAATGATTCAAAAGCCGATTGGTTCCGTAATTCTCAAGCTCTAGAGCTTTGATTAGAACCACATAACAACGTGGTTGACTTTTTAGAGCTTTGATTAGAACCACATAACAAAGTGGTTGACTTTTTATGGCGTTTTATTGGAGTCTTCCAGATAGAGAGTAACCTAGTTCTTGTAACATAGTTAAGAGAACTAGCAAATCAAGGAATCTTTTTATATCATTTTCAAATTATGGTCCCAGAACTCTTATTTGTTATTAATTTTCAGGTCCAAGTACCAATTATGCAACAGCATACCTTATCTGCAAGCAGGCATGTGTTGGGTGGTGTCCTATAAGCTGTGACATTATACATATTGTTAATAAATAAATAAAGTGACATTTATAATTATTTTGGTTGCTTATATGTATTATGAATACATTTATAAACATCAAGAAAATTTCATGATTATTTATGTGACTATAAATTTACCATATAAGTGTTATATGCTTAGAGACAAAATTTATAGATGATAATCTAAATAGTCCATAATAATTAATTAAAGTTTAGGATCCTTAATTAAATATTACAAGTACGGGTCATTCTCATTTAGAATGAAATAGTCTTGTCTGGGTTATTAATATAGAGACATTGAATTGGAGGTACTTTATATAATGAGATTATGTAGGACTAGACCATATAATTTATGAATATTCAATAATCATCTGTTACAAATAGAGTTTTCAAATTTATCACCATGATGATCATATATTTGACAGTCTTAATCCTGAGTATTTATCATACTCCTATTTATGACATTATGTTTTTTAACTTGCATGATAAAATTTGTCTAAATACAAATCATAACTTAACATCTTAGAAACAGAATGTAATAAATGGCTGGGAATAATATTATACAGATATAGAATTCATTCCTTCCTTATGGAAGTTAGAAAAATAGCTCTCTTGAGTGATAATTTGAAGTTTGGACAGTAGAGCACTTGTTTATAATAAAATTATGAATTAACTGTTCATTAAAGAATTATTGGAACTCAAGAGTAAAGATGTAATAAGAGAGGTTGATAGAAATTAGACCTAGCTCTTATTATGAACTATTTATGGAGGACTAACTTATATGTAATGATTATATCAATGGACTACTCACTAATTTTCTTTGAGTAATTTTTACTATAATCTCAAGAGTTCAATTTTAGGTTTTTAGTGAAGTAACATTGAAACTAATAAATTTGGCACATTAATTAAAGAGTTTAATTAATTGTCAAATTTATTGGAGCTTAAGCTATAGGCCTATAGGTCCCTAGTGCTACCTTTATAACACTGTATTGGATTTAATGCATAAAATGAATTATATATATTTAATTTGAAATTATTGAATTCTGACACTTGAGTTATTTATGTGACATAGAAAAATGTTCCATGTGACACATAATGTAATGTGATAAATATTGTCACATTTAACTGAGCATTAGTTAATTAATTAATTGATTATATTTAACTAATGAGATTAGTTAAATATGCTTTTTAAATTATTAATTGATAATATTTGAATAATATGATTATTTAAATATAATTTTAATTTAAAATCTATTCTTAAATAAATGTAATTTTTTTAATTTAAATATGTATATATATATATAAGATTTTAATATCATATATATATATATACACACACTAAATCTTTTAAACAAGATTTTTGTTAACTTTTATATTATAGCCTTGCAAAAATTTATCGTTTTTCATCTGTTTTCACTATTTTAAACTTAAATAAAGACTTTACCCTTATAGTATGATTTTGTGAACTTTAATGACACACTAGGACATCATGAGGTAGCTTAGTAATGTAGAATACCCTAAGCTAGATATTGATGAACCTAGTTTACCTTTAAGGTTGTTCGTGGTTCCGTGGAGTTGATGTATAGCTGATCGAGACTGTAGTGTTAAATATAGGTGCAGGATATTGAGGTAGGACTTCTACCTCTTTCTTTAGTAGCCAGATTTTCAAATGGTTTTTGGCCTAAAAATAAATTATTTTGAAACATTTTCACTAAATGATTAAGAAAGGATTTTTATCAGTTATTTTCATAAACTGTTGAATGAAATGAGATTCATAACAAGCCAAATAATGAATGTAATTGAGAATACTCGGTAACATGGGGTTTGAATAAATATAAACACACATAAGGGCATGATGCCATACTCAGAAATCAGGTCGTGTAGAGTGCGACCTTAGGGGGCAGGTCCCGAAACTCAGCTGGGCCATTACAGTGGTGACATTTCTGGTTTGCCCGAGAAAGATAATAAGATCCTTTCTAGATGAACAATGAATTGTTTTTGGTAAGAACGATTTAACTGAATTTATTTATTAAATTTTTTTTTCTAAATATTTTTCTAAATGATAAATTTTATATTCGAATTAAATGATTTTAAATCTTAGTCCTACTGAGCTTTCTGCTCACATTTTATTTGTTTTGAAAACCTTTTCCCACTAGGTGGATTGCAGCATAAAGAAGACTAGGAGGCTTGGGTGAACTCGTGGATCGTAAGATCCCTCTATAACTAGGTTGTTTACTTATTCGTGCAATGCATGTAATGTTTTTTAAATTATTTTCCCTTAATTTGGACTGTGGTTGTAATTTATTTATTGTTCATACTATGTGTATGCATAAGTTGTGGGTCCGGTAGTGCCCAACTTGTATTCCTCTTTTTTTATGATTTTACTTTATCCTATATGTTTATTTAATTTGGCAAATGTTTAAAAAGATTTTAAATTTCTCACGTTTTTCATAATTACTTTAATTCTTTAATCGATAATTTTTAACTAAAATTTGATTTAACTAACCTAATTAACTTGTCACGTCACCTCCAGATTTCAAGGCGTGGCAAGATCCAATATCATTACACATAGCACATTTATTTCTTTCCCTTTATAATGACGCCTCTATAGACCAATTCCAATAATTTTTTCTTGTTTTTTTTTCTTGCTCTAAACTTAATTCTAATACCCTTGATATAATTTGTTCCATTTCTTTTCTCCGATAATCAACTCATGTATATGTATAATATTATAAAATCTCATGCATATCTATTTGCAGATATTTGTGTAGGATCAAGAATGTTAATGCATAATATGTTTCGAGTGTTTTGTAAGAATAGATAGTATTTTTTAAAAAAAACCCTCAAACTACAAGGTATATTTTTATGCAAAACTCTTTAAACGTTTAGCATTTAGTTGGAATAATGTGCAAATAATTATTAATTATAATTTATTTGAACAAAAATTTAAATTCTCTGGCAAGTATAGGAATAATGACTATAAATAAAGTCTTAAAAAAATAATATTGCTCCAATAAATATTCCTTTTGTTTTTTTAATAAAGAGAAGAAGTCTGTTCGTACATACGTTGATTTCTTTTCGTTTATCCAAGGCTTTAAAAAAAACTAACATTGTATTTGCAAGGCATTAGAAAATAAGAAGTAGACCTTCAAAAAAGAAGAAGAAGAAATACAAGGTACAAAATTAAAAGGGAAAAGACTTCTTACGTTATATTCTTAGAGAGGGGACAAAGGATTGTCTATGGAAATTTAATTGAATACTAAACGCTCACCGTTACGCCAAGTAAGTGACTCATTCTTTCAAAAAAAATCTAATGGTTAAATAGGTGTATGGGTAGGTCTATGCAGGAGCAGAAAAATTCTCTTCCAGTGGAGAATTTTTAAAAACCATTGGACCAAAATTCGTAGATAAATATAGAGGAATAGTAAACTAAATTAGACCCTACCACACCGGATTTAATATGAAATAAAACCCACCCTCCGCCTTCTCTCCTTCAATACTGCTCTACAGTGGCAGATGATGTCGCCGCCTCTCGGCAGCAACTCCTTCAACAGTCGTGATTGCGATTGAGATTGCCCCCCCCATGATCTTGCCTCGCAACGCTCCTCGCAATGGAAACCATGTCGAGGGGGTGGGTACGTCACAGGTCGTGACCTCCAACAGCGTCCGGCGTCGGGGAATTGCGTGGGTATGTTAGGGAGGATGAGATATGCCTCTCGCGATGGTATCATGATGGGAACGCTGGCGACCATCGGCACCAAGCCGTGCCATCGTCTTCGCGTCTTCGGTGAGGTGGAGAACTCTGTCTGAATCTCCTGGCGACCTTTGATTCCAGTGATTTTTTTTTTTTTAGAGTTTTGTTTCAAGTGTTTTTTTTTTTTTTTCAGCTTAGACCTTTTTTTTTTTCCTTCAGATATTAGGTTTTTTGTAAATAAAAATTTGGTGTTCTTAAACTTATTGAACTTTTGGTGAGCTCATTTGTTTTTCACCATTGGATCCAAATCTAATGGACAAAAATGAGTTACATCTATAAGACCTTTTTAAAAGGTCTTACCATAGCTTTGCCCATAAAGAATAAATCATATTCTTAGAAATATATTATGTTTTTTTAAATCAACTTAATAATACCATTTTTAAAAGAGAATTAATTAGAAAAATTTCTCAAATTATGAAAGGACCACTCTGGTTGCCCGTCCTCTAGATATATATAGATTAAATAACGTAAAGCCAATAGACTAACAAATAATCCGATGTATGATGTCTTACATATATTCTTTTGAGGATGCACTGATTTGTGACGCTCGCAACAACCAAGGCAATAACGATGATAAAGGTGATCACCATATGAGCTTGTTGATTGCCATTCTACTTGAGAATCTACCGACGAGTCTTGCCGTCAACTAATCCCACCAAAAAGATATTGGTTCTAGTTGGAGGGAGCTGCCGATCTTCACATATCATGAACTAACGTTATGCGATGACAAATAGAAGGATTAAGAAAAAGGGGTGGTAGAGAAAGAAGGAAGATAGGAAAAAAAAAAAAGGCGAAAACTTATTAAGAAGGTTTAAGTTGAAAAATAAGATTCCTTAAAAAAAAGGTTGGAAAATAAGGTGTTTTAAAACTATTATTTTTTAGTTGTTGGAAGTATACTATTTATTTCCAAATGTTTTATAATTTAGTCTAATTGTTATAATTTCTCTTAATTTAACTTCTTCCCTCATAGGTGTTATGTTATGTCACTTAATCTAAATGGTTGAGTGTACGTAGAAAGAATAAAAAGTACATTTTGAAAATATGCGTATGAAAAGTATAAAAAGAAAATTACCTAAAAAAAGATTTAATGAAAAAGAAAAAAATTCAATATTGGAAAAAGTTTTTAAAAATGAAGCAACTACTTCCTTCATAGATGAATCTAGAGGAGCAGGAAGTATGTATTTATACCGTACTATATTTGTTACCATTAGAAATTTTAATTTCTCTGTTTTTTTTTTTAAATATGACTATACAATTTATACTTCTTTTAGGCAAAATTTGGTAACTATAATTTTTCTCTCATCTCTTTTTATCCTCCATGATATATTAGAACATATATCTCCATTCAGAAATCCTTGATTGTACACTTATTTACATAAACGGAATATATAATATCACACATGGAACGTGTATTTTGAAAACAAAAGCACGTGCCCACCTTCTAGTGTAACGAAATCTCAGTTATGAATTGAAACATAACGAAGATTTTAAAACATTTTAAGAATAAAAAAATTAATATCATTAAAACATTATTATATATTTAGTGTCATGTCTTCTAAAATCAAGTTTTATACCATTCAGTTTGCAACACTTAATAAATTTCAATTCAATCATAGCAAGTTTGTCATGTAGTAACTTAAAAATTGCCGAAAGCGATTTTTTTTGTTTGATTTTGTTTTTGTTTTTTTCCCTTATCCTTTGAGATATAACACTTGTGCGTGCATCATGGCTTCTGCAGTGGCTGCAGTTTCACTGTAACTTAGATGGACATGCGAAGCAAGAGTGAAATCACGATGTATCCTGTTCAAATGTCCCACTACGTGGGATATATATACTTTTTTTTAAGACCGATAGAATTATTTTCTGATTAAAGAATCAGTTAAAACATATACTATTAGTAAAAACACTATAACATGTAAGAGTTTTATATTATATTAATTTTTTGTTTTTTATTATGATTCTTAAAAGCTTTACATTACTTACAGTTGTAACTCATGGGTTAGAACTGATGTCCCAAACACCCTACTAGTCACAATCATCTTTTTTTTATAAATCTGACAATTAAAAAATAAATAATTACTAATACATTGCTTTTTTGGTACCTATTAGAAAAATCTCCTTTTGCAAAAACCAAATTCTTTTGATGGAAAAGTTCCTTTTCCACTAAATCTAAGATGCATAGGCAATTTCTCTAGTGGATACTATAAAAGTAACCCATTAATAGGCATCTTTTTTCAGGGATTGATTACAAAAATTCTTCCCTCTCACTGTAGACTTTGTAACATTGTGTCTTTTGAATTTCAAAACGTAACATGCGTTTCATCTAAACTATAAAATATAAATAAAAAGAAAAAGAACCTTTTGTTAGAACTTTTAATAAAACATGGTACATAATTAAGATTTAGTACATAATATATGAGTATTTTGATAACTTTATCATGTCTAAAACTAATTTGAATTTATAAAGTTGATAAATTTAAAATTTTAATTGTTAAAAATATATAATAAAAAGCCTTAAAAGTTTTTAAGAACAAATAATCTCTTCTTTTACTTTCTTATGGTCTGTATCAGGATAAACTAATAGAGTAATGGTTCACTAAAATGTTGACGATCCTATTATTTATGTAATATTGTCTCATTTTATGCTCAAAATTATAATTCAATGAGTTTTTTGTTAATATTTCATATATCAGTGGGAACAAATGTTATATTTTGAAATTTAAAGGAACAAATATTATGTTTTGAAATTCAATGAGCGTAATATTATAAGGCTACAATTGAGTGAGAATTTTTATAATTAACTATTTTTTCAGTCCTCAAATATGTATATATAAAAAAAGTAAAACTAATCAAATATAACGGCTTGAAAGCATGTATTATAGATGGTCTTTGTTTGAATTTCTCGAATTCTGAAGAATATTTAAAGGGGATACTATCTAGATAAGAGTAGAAAAAAAGGTGGATAATTGAAGTCGTAATGGAAAAGAATACGCAATAA
The DNA here is from genome assembly GCA_025403435.1 of Artocarpus heterophyllus. Taxonomy (NCBI): domain Eukaryota; kingdom Viridiplantae; phylum Streptophyta; class Magnoliopsida; order Rosales; family Moraceae; genus Artocarpus; species Artocarpus heterophyllus. Next base: position 36,469,392 of record CM046337.1, read on the forward strand.
AACTCCACAATGCGAGTGGTGGTACATGGTATATACAGTGAGGGGCACTATGTGACCCTTGCTCATTCTCTAAGCCAAGTGAGAGCACTAGCACTATTATTAAGGGATCTAGATCTGGACCAATACAATTGCCAACTTTGCACCCCACAATCTTTGCTAGCTAAGTGGTCCACAAGCTATGAGTTTTTTTGGTCCGTCTTTCAGTGGCGGAGCCTGATATTGTTGAATAAAAGCTCATGTTTTCATCTAATTTTTGAGGTTTTAATTTTTTACCTTACAATTTTTTAAAAATCATAATTGTATCCTTGTTTTACAAGAAAAACTGTAGATGTGTTTTATAAAAAAATTGAAATTTATATCATTGTGGCCCCCATTCAATAATCAAAACATATAACTATATCTGTATGCATTAAATCTATTAGTGCTTTTTAGTGTAGTGCCCCCCACTGACCAAAAAGTCTTTGCTAAGCCATTGTTGTCTTTTGATAAATGGTTTCGAAGAGTGGTCCCATTTGTATGTCTTTAGACTGATCCTAGTTTTGTTTGTCTTTCTCTTTTTCTTTTTGGTTGTTTCTTACTGTAGTTTTTTGTGTTGCCTTGTTTTGTGTTTGTGTTTTCTTCCAGCTGGCTTGTTTTTAGGTTTTTTTTTTTTCTTTTTGGGTGTGCGAGTGCATTGTTGTTTGCACTCTTTGTTCTTTCGGCTGTTTCACCATTTTTTGTAGCTCTGGCTTCCGATGTTTCTTAATGAATTCTTCATTTAGCAGGAAAAAAAAAATCTAGCTTCCGCATCTTCTTTATAATATTTCAATTATCAACACATTTTAATTGAAGTTTTATGATATCATTCTAGAAACACGAAAGAAAAAAGATGGTTTAAAGAGACATGAAAGTTAAATAAACCATTAAACTTGTATTTGGCAGATAAGTTTGGACCGTCCATGTAACACCCGAGAATTTCTGTTGTATTAAAAATACAATAAGTTAAGGATTATGTTAAGACAAAAATACAGTTAAAGAAAAAAATACTGCATAATAACATACTGCATAATAACATCAAAAATTATACAGTAATAGAATTATACAGTGTAAGGAATACACTGATAAAGTTATGTAGTATGAAAATTACAAGGAAAAAGTAATACAGCGTAAGAATTTGACTGTTTAAGGTTAGACAATATAGAAATTAAACTGTTTAAGTTAAAGCATTGTAGGAATAATATTGTTTGGAGAATATGGATGAATAAGGAATGTTGTAGCAGTATAGAAAATATACCAGCAGTGTAAGAAAAATACTGTCAGTATAAATTTAGACTGTACAAGTTAGATAATATTGGAATTACATTACGTGATAGATGTGGATAAGTATTGGAGGTTATAGGACCTCATGAATTGTATGCAAAAGAATACCGACAGTATAAGAAAAAATACTGCTAGTATCAACTTGGACTGCGTAAAAAGTTTAGTGGGACACCTTGAAAGTTTTGATTGGGCCACCACATTGATGAGACTATAAAAGTGTATATTTTATAAGGCTTAAATAATTTATTTATGCTTTTATTTCTCATTAAATCCTATAATTATTAGCATTTTGTATTAATAGGTATTTTTGTGCCTTAATATATAAATGTGTTTAAAAATATATTTTTAGTGTGTTTTTATGTTTAATAATATTTTTAGTAATTTTTAGAGTCGTTTTGGTATGTTAAATATGTGATTAGTTTGTAAATAGTCAAAACCGTAAAAATAATATTGTGTGATTTTAATTTGAGTCTTAAAATATTTGTAAATAAGTTTTGAGTCTGAAAATATGTTTATAGTAATTTCTAAAATAATCTCGAGTCTTAAATAGCATATCTGTTTAGGTTTGTTAATTTTAAAAGTTTTTATCTATTTTTAATTAATTTTGTGTGTTTCAATGTAAAATAAATATTTTTAATATCTTTGTAAATATTATGTTTGTAAAATAATTAATTTTAGTGTGTTTTTAAATTTTAGATTTAAAATCTGGAGAAAAAAAGGAGCAAAACGGCATCAAAACGGGCAAAATTGGACATCAAATGCATCAAGAGATAAACAAAATTCGAATTTGAATTCAATGGAGACACGTGGCAAAATTTAGACCGTCGGATGTACTGCCATTGGATCTCGTCCGTCCATCCGAGTGCCAGACATCAGACCTGCGTAGGCCACGGGTCAACCGCGCAGCACCCGTCAGCGCTGACGCATGTCAGTGGTTCCCGCGAATCTCAGGCTATGTCTAATCGGATGCTGCAGTTCCACGTGTAACTATTCTCTCGGCCATTGGATTGGATTACCATGACTTATCAACGGCTTTCAATCTCAGTCCCATTGACCCCACATGGCCCGCTTTCTTTAACAAATGTCAACCTTTGGATTGCCGTTTCAATGCTTGAGATCGCGCCCGTTTTAGTACATCCCGCCGCCACGTCACAAGAAATCGCAGACGCATAATCGCACAATCATGAAGGCCCATACGCGTGGAAAAATTGGATATAAATGAATCTTTTGCTTCATTTTTATTAAAATAAAACACTAAAAAAATGATAAAAAAAATTATGAATAGTTAAAATTTATGCCTATAAATACCCCGAGATGTTGGCCTCAGTTCTACACCCCTTCTTCTCTCCTTCATTCCTTTGTTTATCTTTTCTTCATTACCCACTTAGCAAAAATAATAAAATAATGTTTAAATTAGTGTAAAGCCACTAGTGAGACAGAGAGATAATCTTGTATGCATAGTATTTTGGTATAGATTTTAATTCTATATCTATGCTGTAATGCTTATATTTTTTGGAATAAATTATATTTTTATGTTTTTAATAATTATTATTAATGTTGTTCTGCTGCCTAATTCTTGCATAAATTCAGTCATGCTTTATTTATATAATTTAATTATGTTGCATAATTAATATTAATAATACTGAAGTCATGCTCGATTATTAAGTTGAGTTTCTACTGCATTATAGACATGGACTGGCACAGTAAATGCTTGGTAATTCTTGATTTATTGTATACAGAGGATGGCATAGTGTATTCTTAAACCAATTAATAAGTTAATGTGCTGTCAAAATTAACGCAATATTTTATTCCATAAAAATATATTAATTTTGATTTGTTATTATCTTTTCTATCTTAAAATTATGTTGATTATAATTGTAGTGACAACGGTTATAATTTTCATAATTAGTGCACTTAATCATTAGTGAGAGACGATTATTTTGCTATTTTTATAGAAAGACCCTTACTGCATTATGGCTTGCTATATTGTCGCTCTCGGTTGGCTTGTAAAAATAGTAAAAGTGCTTGCAATTAACGAGAAAAGATATAATAAATCAAATGCTTTAGATAATTGTTAATTAGAGGTAAAATTCCATACCAGTTGCGAAACATACAAAGGATTCTCAAAGCTTCACCACTTTAATTTTATGTTTTAAATTTTGAATTAAAAAAAATCACAAAAATATTTCTTTTAAACTTTGTTTTGAAAAACCGCTTGTCTTTTTGAACTTTTATTTTTAACAATCTTCTAACTTACAAACTTTTCACCTCCCTATGGATACGACAACTTTTCTATACTACAAACATCCGCCGTTTAAGAGACACATTTTGGGGTGTTACCACACATCGACTAATGTGGCCCAATCACATTTGGCCACCCAAAGGAACCTACTTGATTACCAAGGTAACTCATCACCTTTTTATTAAAAAAAAAAAGGAAAAGAAAAGAAAAGAAAAAGAAAAAAAAATGAATCAATTCATGGTATAAGAGACCATTATCTAGGTCTCCACGGTGGAAAAAAAATAGGGAAAGAAATATGAAAAGGAAAGAAAGAAAGAAAGAAAGAAAGAAAGAAAAGAAGAAAGAAAAAAAATGCTTCATATGTCTCCAAAGGAAACCGTCCCCTTCATAAGCAATTTTCTCTCAAATTTTGATGATTCCCAAACCTCCAATTAAGCTTAAGGCAAGCTCTAGTGTTTTAGTGCAAAATTTTACAACTTTGGAGGTAAATTTTCAAAATTTTTTCTAAAGGGTTTTAGTGATTTTTCTTCGAAGTCATGGATGGGTTTTGATAGAATTTTGTTATGTTTTATGACAAGGAATCTAACTAAGTTCAACGTCACAAGAGGAGAATCAAGAAGGCTTGATAAAGATTAGGTAAATCTCAAAACTTTTTATTTGAAATTTATATGCATGTCAAGTGTTTGATAAAATAATTTTGGTCTATGGCACGTAAATGGACAATATGGCATGATTGTTTTATGTTATATGTTGATGGTGATGATGATGGAAAGAAGAAAGTAAGGGTTTTGGTGAAATTCCAAAAAGGACTAAATTGTAAAGAAAAATGTATTCTAGGTAGATTTAAAAATCAGCCAAAAAGTCCCCCTAAACGTTGGAATTTTAGGAAAGTTAAAACATAAAAGTTGTAGAACTCGTCAAAACTATTAGGACACTGTGGACAGTTTTCCAAAATCTGCTCGGTTGATAAGTTATGAATTTTACGAAATTTTGGGCACAAAATTTCAAGAAATAAAAATGTTATGAAATGTATTGAGTTCAACCATGGTACTTTTGTAAGTTTTATTCCTTGTGAAAAATTGGACATTTTGGTGCAAGTGGTCGTTTTTGGTTCCAGGGCAAAAATATAAATATATTTATGTTTTGGGCCAAAACCGTAAAATTGTGTGAAAACTGGGTTTTCACTAAGGAACGTTGATTTCCTACACTGCTATAGGCAATAAATAATTATAGATGCTAAGTTTTAAAGAATTTAAAGTTTAGGAAAGGAATGAATGGAAGAAAAAGAGATTAAGGACAAAATGGTCATTTCATGAAAAAAGACCAAAACGGACCCGAAACGTCGGATGTCAGGAAATTTTTCTTAGTGGGAATTTTTTGTAATACGTAGGTAATGGAATGGTAAAGTTGAGCAATGAGTTTTATAAAGTTATGAAATGGACGAAAAACCCGTTAGGGGTTAAATCGTCATTTTTAAGAAAACAGCTAAACTGAAGTTGAACACTCTGAACTAGTAAAACGTTATTCGACTAAAAATGTTGCGTAATATGTTAAGTAATGAAACCATCACATGAGACTGTGACTTTAATAAGGGATGTTCTAGTAAAATAAGGGTAACTCGGTAGGTTGCAAAGTCAAGTAAAGAATGAGGTAACCCGATGGGATAATGAGCTAAGCAGAAAGAATGGTAACCCAGTGGTTATATAATTAAGCAAAGGGAAAGGTTATCCGAATAATAGTGCGGCGGAAGCTAATGCTAAGGAACCAAGATTTCATAAGAAGAGCAAGCATATTGATTGAAAGTATCATGTGATAAAGGACTTTGTCGAGGGCAGGCATGTCATGGTATGCAAAATCATGTCAGAGGACAATTTAGCTTATCCATTCATGAGACACTTACAAGGAGAGTTTTCAAGAGGCATGTGGAAGCAATGGGGATGCAAGATTTGTCATATTTACTCACTTAGTGCAAGTGGGAGATTGTTAGATGTGTATGCCCTAAGGACTAAAAATGTAATATGTTTTTGGAGACATTTTTATCAATAAAAAATTTATTTATTATTTATATACCAAATCTTGTCATCTTTACGTTTATATTTGTTAAATGTATGTTAAGCTAATAATAGTCTGTGACTGTCAGTCTAAACCTTTAAGAATTGGGCATATGATGGACAGATTACGCGAAAAACATGATTCTTAAGGTGACAGTCTAAATCATAAGATTCGCAATCGAGAGAATAAAGTTAGGCACTTTATTCATGTAAAGATTGTTATGTTGTCTATATGACTCTGCGAATAGAAACATTAGTACATTGTCATAGGTGACGATGTGTTGGAGCATGACATGTTTTTGGTTATGATTTAGTTGTGGCTGTTGGACAACTAAAAGAAAGGAAGTTGTGGCAATTGTACTTGCTTGGTGCGATTTGTTAGTCTTTATTGCACTAATCAAACTCTTAAGCCATTTGTATGCTTATGTGTGGTAACAGGGAGTCTTTGAATGTTCACCAGTAAAATTTTATAATTGAACTGCAAACAAGCATGTAGAAGTGACCTCCTTTATTATTAAAATTAGTTTAATATTGATTATTTAATTTTTAATAGTATCAAACAAGCATGTAATGTGTATATAACACAATAACTCATCCTTTTATTGTGTGTTTGTTCCTCTTAATCCAAAGCAAGCTAATCCAGGCCAATTATAAGCAACTATTCTATCTTTCTACTTACCAAATGACACTTATATTGACTATTCACTTGCTTGGTGATCTTATTATGGCTCTGCGTCTACTTTAAACACTGTTTGGTAAAATTCACTAACGCAAGTGCACGTTCTCGATCAAGTAATACAATAGTGAGTAAGAGTATCGTCTCACAAGGACTGTTGTATAATAATCTAACTAAGTACTAAAGTTGGATTAACTCTAAGGTTTATCTAGCTGATCATATGAAGTTGTGATTGAATAAACTACTGAACTAAAGTACTAAATTAAGAATAAAAATTGCAATTAATTTTAAGAGATACTTCAATAAGACCAGGCGTTAAGGCATTTGATTTCACCATAATCATTAGATATGAATTTCATAAAATTATGCAACTCAATTAGCAATACACATGTGATGACGAAAATTCCTAAATTATTTACTATCCTATCTCTAGGTATAGCAAATCTACTCAGTTTATTAACTCACTACATCTCTATGTGAATTTAAATAAATCGAAATGCATTAGGATTCACGAACTTTCCAGATAAAGCCACACAAATAATATGGTATATCTCTATCCATATTTAATTCATGGTTATATGTTAGATGAAGCAATTGCATAATTCTCCCTTCTCAGTTTTGAACATGCACATCAGATCATTTAAATGGTAGCTAATCATTCAAAAGCATTAAGCATAATAACAAATAACTCACATGAATAAAATCAATTATGGTGCATAAATATGAAATTCACATCGTCATGATTAGGCTACATCATAGCCCTAACTAAGAAAATTAGAACATAATTGAAAAAGAAATAAAAACTAAAGATTTAATTGAATCAAACATTAAGAGTTAAGAGAACAAGAAGTTCTGTCACCAATCTCTCACTTCTTACTCTGGACTGCTTGACGGCTCCTAAGAAAAATAAACAACGCTCTGAAAAATAAGAAAAACCCTCGTTCCTAAGACTATTACATCATTGTCTATTTATACTACTTTTAAGTTAACAAAACCCTTGTTTCACGTCCAAAAATCGTGGTTCAGAATCACCCTCGGCGCCGCGGCCCTTCTTTCCAAGCGCTGCAGCGCTTCTTTTCTTTTTTTTTTTCTTTTCCATCATAGCGCCTCGGCTCTCCTTTCCCAGCGCCGCGGCGCTGAGTCCCTGCCAAATGCTCTGCTCAGACTCTCCTTGGGCGCCGCGGCGCTGCTCTTTGGGCGCTGCGGTGCTTCAGCTCTGCCAACAAGGTCCAAGTTCGTGCTTGATTTGTAATTTTTATCCAATTTCTTGTGCTTTGTGCTCCCTTTTGTTTTCTTTTCTTTCTTTCTTCAACCTACATCAATAAAAGCATACTTTCATGAAAAAGTTGGATGTTCATGTAATTTTTCTCAAGAACATAGTAATATTCGCTAACTAAAAGTGGCCAAATAACTCTCTAAACTAGAGTTATCAAAACCCCCCAAACTAACTTTTGCTAGTCCTCGAGCAAAATCAAGAAGTAACACAAACATGGAACAACAAATCCTTCAAGATGTCCTCCAAAATTTTTCCATCCTACAATTCACAGAAAAGAACAAATTTCATCCAAACAGTGAGATCGATTTGCTACTTAAGACTAATTCTAATTCCATGACCCGTGTGTGTGTTATCCATTCTTTTCAAATTGTATGCAGTCCAGTAACATCCACATTACTCTAAGACGCTTTGATGAGTTGTGCAAAGAAACATGTTTCATAGGTTCACCTTTCATTCCTTTCTCCACTAATGTAGGCTAGTCATCCAAATAAAAATCATTAGGGCTTCATTAAGCTTGTAACGTAAGGCTGGGCTAGAAGTAAGATAAAAGTTAATTTTAGGCTCAATTCACCCCTCCCATGTTGATTTTTAGACTCCAATTAGAATCACTCTTGGTTGTACACCCTTAAACCCCTTCAACTGTACAATCAACATTTACCCTTCTCTTCAAACCATTCAACTTCTGACCAATTTAGACCCTATCCCCAAGCTTACTCCATCGCCCTCAACTGCACTCAATTATGCACTTTTGTTTTCTTAGTCACTCACTGTTGTTGTTTCAACCTCTTTTTTTTTCGGGTTTTGTGTTGTTGTTTTTTTCTTTTTCTTTTTCTTTCTTTTTTTTTCTTTTTGTTTTGCCTTTTTTTTGTATAAAAATGATATGAATACTAATAAGATCCTTAAATAGCAAAATTAATCCAACGTGAGACTCAAAAAACTTCTATGCTTCAAGTAACAACTCAACAACTCCCTTGCTCCACTCTACCTCCCAAAATACGCTCACCTTCTTCAGAAATCAACATGTTTCCGGGATGTGGGACAAGGTATAAATGATTGGCTGGTTTAACAAATGTGGGTGACAAAGAAAGAACGGCTAATGCATCAAGGCTCAACAAGGTGACTAGGGATATTTAACCAAGGTCGGCTTGAACGGCTCAAACGATCCAAAAATGGCCTAAATCATGTTTTTAGTCAGATGTAGCCTAGGATTTCGCCTTGAGAGAAAATCAGATGAATTCTAAAACATGGGTGAACATCAACTGGACATACACACAATTCAAAAATTCAAGATTTTTGTGCTCAAGAAATAGATCATAAATTCAGAATTAGAATTAAACAACAAATCCATCACACGTTTAGACAAAAATTCACACCTCCTACAAATTTCAAGACATCCAAATAAAGGATTCAATCATATCCAGATTCATCAATGCAGGAATGTATCACTTCAGGTTTCAAAAGGGTTAACACAAGTTTTAACAGACAAAAAAATTTTGTTTCCCCCCCCAAACTAAATAAAGCATTGCCCTCAATGTATAAATAAAAAAGAAAAGGTAAGGAAACCCCCTGAGTAACAAATGAGGCCAATTGGACTTGTGCAGCCATGTGAACTCCGAGAAGTGATCTGGACAACAAGGAAAACAAACAAAACAAAAACCTTAAGAAGTTGAGAATGAAAAGAAAACCTAAATAATAAAATAAATATTGAAAGTGAAATCAATGCTCAGTGTGATCAGGAAAATGCGGTGGAGGGGGAAGTTGAGATTCATCCATGCCTAAGTGTCGAGCAATTGCCCGCGTCATGGCAATATTATATTCTAGGCCCAATTCCAAACGACGCAAGCGATCACTGATTGGTAACTCAGGGGCAGGTACAGCAGGCGGTTGAGCTATAGGAGTGACTTGTTCGGGGTGAGAGGGTTGGCTCGAGGCTGAGGCACCGGTGTCTTGTCGTAACGGAGGGCGTACATCTTAGTCTTGGAAGCTTCCCACGACCTTTCTGTTAATGATTTTCATTGGTTGTAATAATTCTTCCTCTTGGTCGAATGGGACTCCGGCGTCGATGCATAGTCTTGTGATGAGGGAAGAGTGACCCAAACCACCAGTCGTGGAACCCATAGCGGTTCTCACAATACTGTCTTGGATTACTTTTCCCACATCGATAGTTTTACCTGTAACAATGGCAAACAACAAGGCAGCTCTGTCCTTGGTAACATCATAAAGATGCATTACAGGCATTAATTTAGACGCAATAAAATACAATCAAGCTTTGTACTCCCTGTTTAATGCGGAGGAGGGAAATGACACCGCTTCGCCGCCCCGTGTTAATTTCCACGTGGTGCCTGGAGTAGCTATTGTGCCAATAACTTCCTCAAAATCCAAATGTTCACTAAGGTACTCATAATAGTCATCATTATCGATATTTCGGAGCCCATAATACCTGTTAATGGTTGTTTTATCAAAACGAACCATCTTACCTCGTACACTTACCTGAAGGTTAGTGTGCTCTGGAACGTTGGCATAAAATTCCCGAACAAGTGGGACTACAGCCGCCTCAGGTTGCTCAAAAAATTTGCTCCATCCTCTTTGCATAACCATATTAAAAAAGACTGTAGAAAAACCATCACTAAAGTCTAAACCCCGTTCCGGTACTACAGTTTTCTTAACAATGGCATTGTTATGTCTTTTTCTCGCGGCCTCATTCACAAAATGGCTATATGGGGTGGATGATGAGGCTGAAGTTCGTGTGCGCTTAGAAGCCATTTTTTTTTTGGTGGCACACACGCTTAAAGACTAAACACTCAACAAAAATTATTGCTCTCTACAACTGCATAGAGGGTACCCAACACTGTCAAGATTTCACTTACCAAAGACCTATAGTAAAATCTAACTATGAATCATAAATAACCTAAGAAGTTCAAATTTCAGAAAGAATCACACAAATATAAAATAATAAAATAAAATAAAATAAAAATAACAAAAATTAAAAAAAATCAAAGATATGGAAGGGAGATAACTTACTTGAAGAGAAGGACGAACAGAAGAGAGAAGGCAGCCATTTGGAGGATGGCAAAGTTTTCTAGAGAGAGAGAGGAGAAGAAGAAGTGGGAGAAAGGAGTTTAGGTTAGAGAGAGAAAGTGAATGGGTGAGAATGTGGGAAAGAAAGGTGGGTGGTTATGTTTAAAGCTTTTTTTTTTCGAAATCACACAAACAGCGCCACGGCGTTGGAATTCCAGCGCTGCGGCGCTAGTGTTATGCCTTTTTTTTTTTTGGGCCGCGGCGCTGGTGTTATAGCGCTGCGGTGCTTTACTTCTGCACACGAAAATTCTGCTTCTCATCCAAACCAGCGCCGCAGCGCTCTAAATTGAGGGCTGCGGCGCTTGGATTCTGCCCAAAAAAACTCAGTTCACCCAACGACTTTTTTCTGCATGCTCCCTTACTGACTTCGACTCCTGCAAAACAAGATGACATTGTAAACAAAAATAACCTGAATTATTTATTTATTTATTTATTTTTATTATTTTATTTTTATTATTTTTTTGACATGATAAATAGGGAAATGCTTGGGTTGCCTCCCAAGAAGCGCTTGCTTTATTGTCTTCAGCCAGACTGTCTCAATGTCACTTTGTAGGAGCTTGTAAATCGATGGTGGTTTTATGCCTGTTAACTCCACCTCCAAAGTAGGGCTTCAGGCGCTGACCATTGACCTTAAATGTGCCTTTGGTACCATGTGCCACCTCTATTGCTCCAGGTGGAAAGACTTGTGTTACTGTAAATGGTCCTGACCACCTAGATTTCAACTTACCTGGAACCAATTTAAGGCGAGAGTTATAGAGCAAGACCTGTGGACCAACTGCAAAATCTTTTCTGAGAATGTGCTTATCATGCCATCTATCTGTTTTCTCCTTATAAAGCTTTGCATTCTCACAAGCATCGAGCCGAAATTCATCCAACTCATTTAGCTGTAACATCCTAGCCTCACCTGTCAACTGCGCATCAAAATTCAAACATTTAGTTGCCCAATAAGCCCTATGTTCTAGCTCCACTGGCAGGCGACATGCTTTTCCAAAAACTAGCCTAAAAGGGGACATCCCGATGGGAGTTTTGAATGCAGTTCTATATGCCCAAAGTGCATCATCTAACTTAATAGACCAATCCTTCCTAGAGGCATTCACTGTCTTTTCCAAAATCCTCTTGATGTCCCTATTTGAAATCTCCACTTGACCACTAGTCTGAGGATGATATGCTAGTGCCACCTTATGTGTAACCCCATATTTTCCCAAAAGTGCCTCAAATTGCTTGCTACTAAAATGCGACCCTTGATCACTAATGATAGCCCTAGGGGTGCCAAATCGGGAAAAAATGTTCTTTTTCAGAAATTTGACCACGACCTTAGTGTCGTTTGTTGGTACAGCGGCTGCTTCTACCCACATAGATACGTACTCAACGGCTACTAAGATGTATTCATTCCCAAATGAAGGTGGAAATGGTCCCATGAAATCAATACCCCAAACATCAAATAGTTCACACACAATAATGTTGTTTAAAGGCATCTCATTTTTCCTAGAGATATTTCCCATTCTTTGACATCTATCGCATGAGGCTACATAGAAGTGTGCATCTTTAAAAAGTGTAGGCCAATAGAAACCTGATTGTAACACTTTAGCAGCAGTTTTAGAACCACCAAAATGACCACCAGCCTCTCCATCATGACAAAGTTGTAAAATGCTTACCATTTCATCCTCAGAAACACATCTTCTTATCACTTGATCTGCGCAAACTTTAAACAAGAAAGGTTCTTCCCAAAAATAGTGTTTAACATCAGAAAAGAATTTTTTCTTTTGTTGATATGATAAATTAGGGGGTAGAACATCACTTGCTAAAAAATTTACCAAATCAGCATACCAGGGGACTCGTGTGGATTTGATAGAGAATACCTATTCATCAGAGAATTCCTCCAGAATTGGGCTGCCCACTTCATCATGATTAGGAATTCTGGATAAGTGATCTGCAACTAGGTTCTCAGTTCCCTTTATCCTTGATCTCCAAATCAAACTCTTGAAGCAACAATATCCACCTGATTAACCTGGGCTTGGATTCCTTCTTTTCAAGTAAGTATTTCAGAGCAGAATGATTAGAGTAAACAACTACTTTTGAACCAATCAAATAAGAACGAAATTTATCAAAAGCAAAAACTACCGCCAGAAGTTCCTTTTCTGTTGTTGTGTAATTCAGTTGTGCTCCCGACAAGGTTCGACTAGCGTAATATATAGTTTGAAAAATTTTATTCTTTCGTTGGCCCAGCACTGCTCCAACTGCTGAATCACTTGCATCACACATGAGCTCAAAGGGTAAATCCCAATCAGGTGCTGCCATGATAGGTGCCGACACAAGCTTTTCCTTCAAAGTGTTAAAGGCCTGCAAGCATTCATCAGAAAACACAAATGGGGCATCTTTAACCAACAAGTTAGACAAAGGTCTAGCAATTTTAGAAAAATCTTTTATAAATCGCCTATAAAATCCAGCATGCCCCAAGAATCCGCGAACAAGTTTGACAGATGTGGGTGGAGGCAGTTTTGCAATAACCTCCACTTTGGCTCTATCAACTTCTATACCGTCTTTCGAGATTTTGTGTCCAAGCACAATCCCTTCTTGTACCATAAAATGACACTTTTCCCAATTCAAAACAAGGTTAGTTTCCTCACATCTTTGTAACACCAATGCCAAATTATGTAAGCATAAATCGAATGATGTGCCAAAAACAGAAAATTCATCCATGAAAATTTCAATGAATTTCTCAACCATATTAGAAAAAATGGCCATTATACAACGCTGAAAAGTTGCCGGTGCATTACAAAGACCAAAGGGCATCCTTCTATATGCAAAAGTGCCATAAGGACAAGTGAACATGGTCTTTTCTTGATCCTCGGGTGCAATAAGGATCTGATTATACCCTGAATATCCATCTAGAAAACAATAAAATTCATGTCCTGCAAGTCTTTCCAACATTTGGTCAATAAATGGTAAAGGAAAATGATCTTTCCTAGTGGCGTCATTTAATTTCCTATAGTCCATATAAACACGCCACCCAGTAACTGTTCTAGTTGGAATTAACTCATTATTATCATTCTTTTGAACAGTCATACCTCCTTTCTTCGACACAACTTGCACAGGACTTACCCATGAACTATCAGATATTGGATAGATGATCCCAGCGTCCAATAGTTTGATAACCTCAGCTTTCACCACTTCTTGCATTTTTGGATTCAGACGCCTTTGGGGTTGAATGATGGGCTTGTATTTCTCCTCCATAAGAATTTTGTGCATGCAAATGGAGGGGCTTATTCCCTTGATGTCTGCAATCTTCCATCCAATTGTGCCTTTGTGCTCTCTTAACACCCTAAGCAGTTTTTCCTCCATAAGATCTGTCAAAGAAGAAGAAATAATTACAGGTAGTGAGGATTTGCCATCTAAATATGCATATTTTAAATGAGAAGGTAAGGGTTTAAGCTCAAGAATGGGAGGCTCTTCAATTGACGGCTTAGGCCTTATGATGGACTGTCCCACTTCTACAAGTTGCAATGCCTTATGCCTCGGAATTGGTGGATTTGCCTCCATAAAGTCTACATATTCCCTTATTTCCTCATTCTCAACATCCGAACCAGTAGATTGGATTAGACAAGCTTCAAGCGGATCCTTGAAAGCATCTTCCTGAAAAACCTTAGATACCAGCTTATCAATAGTGTCAATTCTAAAGCAAGAATCATCAGTTGAGGGATATTTCATTGCTTCAAACACATTAAAGGTGACATGATCATCTTGAACCCTGAGAATTAATTTTCCTTGTTGCACATCTATCAAGGTTCTTCCAGTTGCTAGAAAAGGACGGCCTAAAATGAGCGAAACCTCATGATCTTCCTCCATTTCTTGAACAATGAAATTTGCAGGAAAAATAAACTTGTCAACCTTTACTAGTACATCCTCCACAATACCTCTTGAGTGCTTAATTTTTCGGTCTGCAAGTTGAAGTGACACCGTGGTTGCTTTAACCTCTCCCAAACCTAATTTCTTAAAGATAGAAAAAGGCATTAAATTGATACCAGCACCTAAATCACATAATGCTTTTTCGAAATAAGAGTCACCAATAGTACAAGGAATGGTAAAACTCCCTGGATCTTTTAGTTTAGGTGGCAACTTATTCTGCAGAATGGCTGAACATTCCTCATTCAATTTCATTGTTTCATAGTCCTCCAGCTTCCTTTTGTTGGCCAAAATCTCCTTCAAGAATTTTGCATAGCTAGGCATTTGGGCTAAGGCATCTGCAAAAGGAATGTTAATATGCATTTTTTTAAACACCTCAAGAAATTTAGAAAATTGCTTATCTAATTTGTGCTGCTGGAGTCTTTGAGGGAATGGAATGGGAGGCACATAGGGCTTTGGATCATCTGGAAAAAGCTTGCTCTTGCGTGTCTCTTTGGATTGCTCATTACTCTCTTCTTCTTGTTCAATATTGACCTCCTATTTAGCATCTTCTTGGCCCAATTGTTTGCCACTTCTCAAAGTAATTGCCTTTATGTTCTCAATAGGATTCTTTTCTGTGTTGCTTGGCAAAGAACCCTGTGGTCTACTTGAGATCATATTAGCCATCTGTCCTATTTGCATTTCCAAATTTCTGATAGATGACTCTTGATTCTGGAGTCTTGCATCTATACTCTTCATGAAATCTTGAGTGGAGGTCGCCAGCTTAGCAACAATATCTTCCAGATTTGGCTTTTTCTCCTCCTGTTGCTTGAATCCTGGTGGTGGTCTCATCGCATTTTGATTGCCCCATGAAAAATTAGGATGATTCCGCCACCCCAGGTTGTAAGTGTTGGAATAAGGATTATTTTGTGACCTATTAAAATTTCCAACAAAATTAGCATTTTCAGAAGGTTGAGCAAAATTGTTACCTACCTGGCATTCATTGCTGGCATGTTCTCCACCACAAAATTCACATATGGCATTCTAAATTTTCATAGCTGAAGCACTCATATGGTCTATCTTTCTGTTAAGTGCTTCAAACTGAGCTGTGAGTGCAGATAATGCATCCACTTCATGAACTCCTGCAGTTCTCCTAGTTTGTAGCCTTTCAGTAGGCCACTGATAGTTGTTTGATGCCATCTCTTCTATTAGATCAAAAGCCTCCACTAAGTGTTTTATTATTTAATGTCCCACCTGTAGCTGCATCAATGGTAGCCCAGATACTTGCACTAGACCCATTGTAAAAAGTTTGTACCTGCATCCAGACTGGTAATCCATGATGTGGGCACCTTCTTAGCAGCTCCTTGAATCTTTCCCATGCCTCGTATAGTGACTCATTGTCCATCTGCAAGAAATTAGTAATATCGTTACGCATTTTTGCAGATTTTGCTGGAGGGAAAAACTTACCAAGGAATTTTTGTGCCATAGTATCCCAGGTGGTGATTGATCCTGCAGGAAGAGATATGAGCCAATTCTTGGCTTTATCCCTCAGCGAGAATGGGAACAATCTCAGTCTAACTGCATCATCTTAGACTCCATTAAATTTAATAGTGTCATAGATTTCGAGGAATGCATCAATGTGGGCGTTTGGATCATCACAAGGTAGCCCACTAAATTGCACCGATTGTTGAATCATTTGGATGAGAGATGGCTTGATCTCAAAGTTGTTCGCTTGAATAGCCGGCCTCCTAATGCTTGAAGTGGCACCTTGAACAGTTGGTGCTGCATAATCTCTCAAAAGTCGGCGAGGGTTTTCAGCTTCACCAGCATCCGCCATTTTCTTAGTGCGATTTCTCTGTTCCCTTAACAGTCTTTTGAAGGTACGCTCGATTTCTGGATCAAACTTAACAAGTTCCCATTGTTTAGTTCTTCTCATACACCAACGCACTCTTAAAAATGAACAAAATAAAAGAAACTAGATTAAATCAAGAATTATCCGGTATTAATATTAATTAGTATTAAACAAGTAGTCCCCGGCAACGGCGCCAAAAACTTGTTCGGTAAAATTCACTAACGCAAGTGCACGTTATCGATCAAGTAATACAATAGTGAGTAAGAGTATCGTCTCACAGGGACTGTTGTATAATAATCTAACTAAGTACTAAAGTTGGATTAACTCTAAGGTTTATCTAGCTAATCATATGAAGTTGTGATTGACTAAACTACTGAACTAAAGTACTAAATTAAGAATAAAAATTGCAATTAATTTTAAGAGATACTTCAATAAGACAAGGCGTTAAGGCATTTGATTTCACCATAATCATTAGATATGAATTTCATAAAATTATGCAACTCAATTAGCAATACACATGTGATGACAGAAATTCCTAAATTATTTACTATCCTATCTCTAGGTATAGCAAATCTACTCAGTTTATTAACTCACTATATCTCTATGTGAATTTAAATAAATCGAAATGCATTAGGATTCATGAACTTTCCAGATAAAGCCACACAAATAATATGGTATATCTCTATCCATATTTAATTCATGGTTATATGTTAGATGAAGCAATTACATAATTCTCCCTTCTCAGTTTTGAACATGCACATCAGATCATTTAAATGGTAGCTAATCATTCAAAAGCATTAAGCATAATAACAAATAACTCACATGAATAAAATCAATTATGGTGCATAAATATGAAATTCACATCGTCATGATTAGGCTACATCATAGCCCTAACTAAGAAAATTAGAACATAATTGAAAAAGAAATAAAAACTGAAGATTTAATTGAATCAAACATTAAGAGTTAAGAGAACAAGAAATTCTGTCACCAATCTCTCACTTCTTACTCCGGACTGCTTGACGGCTCCTAAGAAAAATAAACAACGCTCTGAAAAATAAGAAAAACCCTCGCTCCTAAGACTATTACATCGTTGTCTATTTATACTACTCTTAAGTTAACAAAACCCTTGTTTCACGTCCAAAAATCGTGGTTCAGAATCACCCTCGGCGCCGCGGCCCTTCTTTCCAAGCGCTGCAGCGCTTCTTTTCTTTTTTTTTTTCCTTTTCTGTCATAGCGCCACGGCGGTCCTTTCCCAGCGCCGCGGCGCTGAGTCCCTGCCAAATGCTCTGCTCAGACTCTCCTTGGGCGCTGCGGCGCTTCAGCTCTGCCAACAAGGTCCAAGTTCGTGCTTGATTTGCAATTTTTCTCCAATTTCTTGTGCTTTGTGCTCACTTTTGTTTTCTTTTCTTTCTTTCTTCAACCTACATCAATAAAAGCATACTTTCATGAAAAAGTTGGATGTTCATGTAATTTTTCTCAAGAACATAGTAATATTCGCTAACTAAAAGTGGCCAAATAAGTCTCTAAACTAGAGTTATCAAACACCAACCTGGATTTTGTTTTGTTTTATTTTCTTTTTTTTTTTTTCTGTTCGATTAGTGTCATGGATCGTCCTTATTTTAGTGTCAACCTTCGGTTAGGTTCAAAACTTCTGAGAAACTGAAATGACATACAAGAACCATTTTGACATTTTGTTTGCTTACTTCATGCATTTCTCTTGAGTTTTTCTTTTTGTCGATTTTTCCTGCTCCGTTTGAAATTTAACTGCCTATTTGATTTACAGATGCTCAGTTCAGAAGATCCCACTTTATGATTCCACAGAGGATGAGCCTTCATCGAAGCTCTTTAATACGACGATTATTAATTCCTGAATATATATATTGGCGGAATGGTCACAAATGTCAAAGTTGATTCCGATAATCAATTCCTGTGCTGTTGACGAAACGAAAGCCGAAGTGAATGAGGAGAGGAGACCGTGTTCACAAGATATTGAACAGGCCTTTTCGCACAAGAATGCAATGGTATCTCGTATCCAGAGTAGTAATGTGTCCCAAAGTATCAGATTGGATCAAGGTCTGTGCCAAAGAAAAGGTCAAAAACATTTCCTAATGGAAGGATGAAGAATTTGGCGCAAAAGAAGGTAGATGCAGAGGCTGCATGCTCTTTTGTTACCATCTAAGGAAGCGCAAGAGGAAGTTTAAAAATATGAGGTAAACACTGCTTTCAAAATTAATAATTACGAAAGGATAAATTTCTGGTTTATGCATCTTTCAATTTATTTTACCTATATATCACCATTTATTTGTTTTGGAAAATCTTATGATGATGTAGCTATCACTACTGCCGAGTGAAGGCTCTGCCAAAATTTGTATATTTACTAGATGCAAATCAAATGTGTCAGCGTTCCCCTTTCTCAATGTTGGGACATGGAGAGGGTAGATTTTGAGTATTGTTTTGATAGGTTTCAGATACGTAAAATGGATGACAATCAGCATATCTTTAACTGTCTTGTGGTTTTGAGATTGAATAGAAATTCAGCGCTAATCTTCTTTAAGTTTAGTTGCAGGGCTTCCCTTCCCCTCCCTGTTCTCGCTCATTTTTTGCCTTTGTTATCTCTAACGCTCGATTTGGTAAGTAGGAAAGAAAAAAAGGAAGGATGGAGAACATGAATGGAAGGATGTTGTTTTTCTTTTACCTTGCTTTGTAAAGAAGAAGAAGAGAGAGACAAGTCACAAGCGATCACGGGAATGACTATTTTACCAATTAATTAGTATGATTTTGTTCAGGAAATGCGGAAACATAGGCGATTCTCCCCTTCATTCAAGTAATTGTTCTCTCTTTTCTCTCCAACTAACCAACTCACTGATCCATTTTCTCCTACCACAATGGTATTTTGATGAATAAATTAGATGAGATCAACTAGCATGCATGTCTATTGCCTGGTTCATGAATTCTCAACATTACTATTCATTTCTTCGTTTTCTTGAAGCCATCCAGGACTAATTGTAGAAGTAGTTTCTGTTCGGCATTGTATTTTTAAGCATTGTATTATGTTGATGATTTTGAACTGCTTGACAGGAAAATGAAAAATGATGCAACCTCCCACCTTGAATCTTTATACGATGAGATACGACCGGCCAATTGAAGAACACGAAAGGGACAACCAAGACAGTGTAGCTACCAGTGTAGCTGAGAACTGGATAGAAGCCTCCTGCATGATATTCAAGGCAGAGTTTGACCTCTATTTTTCCATTGTCATAAACGCTGTCCAAAATCAGTCTCAAATAAACTACTTGACAAACTGATCATTCTTCAAATAGTGCACTCGAATCGCTTCGAAATCGGAAGATTTCCATTAAATTTAAAAACAATGCCCAATTTCGCTTTCCCTGGCTTCTGGAAATTTTCTGTACATGGAATATGGATTCTGAACTGTCACTTTTAAACGATCAGATGGCTGTTTTTACCACCAAATTATCTCCACACCACCGCTTCAACAAATTGGACATCCCACTCAAAAAAGAAAATTAAAAAGAATTTATGATTTAATTAAAGTTTCTTTTAATATTATTTCTCAACTTATTGAAAACAAAACAAAAAAAAAAAAAACGTAAAAGGCTTTGGATATTATGATTTACTGGCGATGGAAAAATGCAGTGTAACATTCAGATAAGACTTTTTAGACATCTCTTAATCTATATATGTACCATATAATAAATGAGAGTTTCCTAAAACATTATTAAAAATTTGATCAAGTTGTTTTGTCATTTAGTGAATTTATTTTTATTTTTTATGGAGAAATTAGATTGAGTGGTTTTTTTTTTATGGTTTTTTTAAAATAAATAACCATAATTTTTACTAACTTTTCTTCTTGAAAATTATAATAAATGAGAGTTCCTTAAAACACTATTGAAAAATTTGGTTAGGTTATTTTGTCCTTTACTGAATTTCTTTTTATCATTTATATTTACTTTAACTTTAGTTTTTACTAACTTTTCTACTTGCATTTTCAATCTAAAATGCTATATTTTTTTTTCTTATAATCATCTCAAATATTATTCTATTAAATGTAACCTGCATAAGAACATTTTTTATTTAAACTATAAATTACAACTCCTTACAATTTTTATTAAAGTAACAAAATTACTTTTAAAATAAATCTAAAATTCTAAAATTAAAACTTAATAAACATGTTAGAAATCTAAAACATGTATAACAAACATGAGATTGTCATAAGTGATGCTCACACATGTGAATGAGAGTTCCCTAAAACACTATACAAAATTTTAATTCACTTATTTTGTTAACATTCTTTTTTGACTTGTCTTATTAATTCCTCTTTTACTTTTATACTTTTTTAAACTTTTTCCTTTTTCTTCTTCATTTCCCTTCCCAAAATCATAATTAGCCCTTTTTTTTAAGCTAATCATTTTACAATGTACTCTTGCAAAATATCTTTTTCTTTGCTTTATTTCTATTAAAATAATTTCTTTAATGTATGTCTATCTTAATTATTTTAGGTCTCTTTTTTCTTTTTTACGAGAACTCATGCGCTATTAAATTTTTCTCGCTTATTCTTATTAAAACATTTTTTTAAATATGTCTATGCTTAATTTTTTCAATACAAGACATTATAAAAAATGATGCTGATAAATATTTAAGTAATAACAAAGTAATCATACAGTTAATATACAAATTCAACTGCAAAATTGCTTCCGCATGTAATACACGTGGCACTTTAACTAGTAAGTATATAAAAAAGGGGTAAACATGCATACAAATACCAGTACTTCCATAGGCTTGCCTGTTTGCTTCCATTTTTTTTTTGGGTTCTTTATTTCAACCAAGCGGTGGCGTTCCCAAAAAGCTTCCCATATAGGCGGTAGACTACGGAGACTTGCTCTTGATTTTTTTTTGTCCAGTTCCAATTAATATAGGAGATGTTTGGCAGTGATGGAAACCATTCAGTTCCTATCACAATCTCAATTATAAACAGTGTAAAGCTCTCATATGCTACAGTAACAATAAAAAAATATACTACAATGTAAAACTTTCACATGCTACAGTAAAAGTGGTTCCCACCACTAGTTCCCACCACCTTTCCAAACACCCTAATAATCAATAAGACTTTACTTGCTTTGATTTTTTATTTCTTTTTTTGTCAATTGTTATTATAAAAAAATCGTCCTACACCCACCAACTGTTTATACACCCGCATCTGTCCCGTCCAAAAAGAAAGGGTCCACATCAATAACTCACCAATGAAGGGTTCAACCCGTCCACCTGACAGACAAGTAAGGTTTAAAATTTTAAAAGACGGGTTTACCTAGTTCTTTAAAAACAAAAAAATCTAATCTAATGTAATGACTTATCTTGCCTAGCCCCTGACCCTTTTATCCTAAACTAAAGGGGTGTTTGATAGTGATAAAAACAATTTAGTTCACACCATAATCTCAGTTGTGAACAATATAAAGCTCTCACATGCTACAGTAACAATAAAAAAATATGCTACAGTATAAAATTCTCACATGCTACAATAAAAATGGTCCCCACCACTAATTCCCACCACCTTTTTAAACCTCCTATAAACAATCGATTTCACCTTCTCTTTCTGTCCAGACACAGCCACCCACTCCCCCCCAGATTTCCCTCTTTTCTTTTCTTCTTCCCACTTCCAGTTCCGACTTCAGTGGCAGACGGCAGTGGTGCAGTGGTTGACTGGTTCCCCTCCGTTGGCTATCTTCCTCTTCCGTCCGCCGGCGTCCTCGTCCTCCATTGATTCTTCTCTGCTCTGTAAGTTTTTTTGTCTTTAAAGTTCAAAGTTTTTTTTTTCTTTAGATTATAGTAGAATCTGTCTTTTCTTTGCATTAGGTTGTTGTGTACTCTAATTGTTTGATGAAATTCTTCTTTGAATCAGTCCCTTTTTTTTTTTTTTCAAATTGAGGTCTGGTGTGAAGGACTTTGTTTCCCTATATATATATAAAATAAGAAAACCTTATTTACGCCTCAAGTCAAATCGCATCATCTTTTCAACACTTCTGTGTGCTGTAAGCAACAACAATAGAAAAAAGAATTCAATTGAAACCTTATGAATAGCAATCCATCATCCATACAAACAAAATTCACAAAGATCCAACAAAACAAACAAAATCCCAAAACCATTTCATCACAAGAATTCCCAAACCCAATAAAAAAAAAGAGCATATAGAGATTGAGTTGGTTCATAAATTACCCGACTTGAGGAAGCCGAAGGAATCATATTGGTTGTCGTTTTGGGGTTGAAAGGAACGACCCCAAAACTACAGTTCCACTTGATGATTGTTTATTTCAAACTCTCAGAAACTCAAATTGAAATTAACCACTTGGGGGAGATAAATCTGTCAGATGAAGAAAGAACAAGAAAGAATTGATTTGAGAAGTGACAAGGAAGGATAATTAGATTTGGCAGCTATTCTGGAATTTGGGATTTCTCAGATGGATTGTCTACTTTGGAAAGGGAAAGAGAAAAAGGGTCGGACTTTGTGGACCCCTTTGGATAGAACTGGAAGGCCCTTTTTACATTAAAAAATTACCTGAATTTCTTGGGTCTTTAAATCTTTCAACCGTTATGTTGAAATTCTGTGTGCCTAGACACACACACATATATAGATGATTATATATAGGTGTAATTATGCAATTACAGTGGGCTGTCCTGAGCATTTGACTAAGCCCAAAACCAGGGCTTAGCCACTTGCTTTCTTACCACAACTTTCTTAATTTGTTGTGAATATCCCAGGTACCAATTCCACAAATTAGTTGGATTGGTACTTGGGATAGGTCTTAAAACTCTCTTATACAAGAGGGAAAATGTTCAAATCCCAAGGGACGCGTTCTCCTCGTGGGAGGCAAATCGGCGCAGAGGCTTTATGAGCAGTCTCTCTAGCAATACGTCCCGCTAGGCTACAGCCGGGGAACTTAACCCTCAACAGGCAAGAAATCAAGGAATTACATTGATACCTTAGAACAATTGTTAGGGAGGGTTCCAGGCTATGAAAGCTTTAGATGCCACAATGTCAAGTTAGGGTGGTCAAAAGAAAATTTTGAAGTTGTGCCTCAAGACATTGAGAGGGATAGTCAAGAAATTTGGTATTATGTTAAAATATACTTCTTATATGTAATAGGTAGTTGCATATGTGTATAATGTATATTTATGAGGAGCATCTATGATAGCATACCTCTTGAGTTCTCTAAGGGATTATAAGACTGAAAAGATTACGAGACAAGGACAAGGACAAGACACAGACAAGAAGAAGAAAATCAGAAAAAGACAGTCAAAGGGTTTACACACATATTGTCTGTAATTACATTTATACCCTTTATTTTTTTCCTAAATTATATTACTTATTTCTACTAACAATAATGTAGTTATTTTTTCTTATTCGAGTACCTGCCGTTGCGTCACATATATTAAAAGACCCGACCTTGAAAAATGTCATTGAAAGCCTTGAGAATGGCGCGGAGGGTGTGGAGGGTCTGGCTCTGGATTGTCCCCTCATCATAGGGCTATCTAAAGCTCTGGAAAAACCATCCAGAGATGTTTGAAACAACAATAACAAGTAATTTTTTGAATACTTATTAGATCAGAATGTGGTAAGCAATATACTTTATTGAAAATTGTACTATGAATTATTTTTTTTATAAAATAAAATCATTTTTTTCTATGATAAAATAACCGACATACTTTATGCACTTGTAGGTTGTTTGGCAACCATATTCTACACTCCAAGAAAACTTTGTACCACCTCATCTCAGGAAACAGTTAATCCTTCACTCATCAGTGACGTCTCTGTCTTGTTTTGAAAAGACGATTTACGCCCAATCGTTTTTTTTTTTTTTCCTGGACCTCTTCTTTCTTACTCTAGTAAAATTGGGAAGCTTGGGCAGTCTTGTTAAATCGACATCCCCATGTTGCAATCCCAGTTGCCTTAAAGCTGAATCAATGCGGTGGTGGCTCACTTTCTCCAAACAAGACAAAGACGTTGCTGATGAGCGAAGGATTAACCGTCTTCTGAGATGAGGTGGTACAAAGTTTTCTCGGAGCCTAGAATATGGTTGCTAAACAACCTACAAGTGCATAAAATGTCACTTATTTTATCAAAGAAAAAAATGATTTTATTTTATCAAAGAAAAAAATGATTCATAGTATAATTTCTAATAAAGTATATTACTTACCACATTCTGATCCAATAAGTTTTCAAAAAATTTCTAGTTCTTGTCGTTCCAGACATCTCTGTTTGTTCCAGACATATTTGGATGGTTTTTCTAGAGCTTTGGATAGCCCTATGATGCAGGGAAAATCCAGACCTAGACCCTCTATGTCCTCCGTGCCATTCTCGAGGCTTTCAAGGGCATTTTTCAGGGTCGGGTCCTTTAATATATGTAATACAACGGCTGGTACTCGAATAAGAAAGAATAACTGCGTTATTGTTAATAGAAATAAGTAATATAGTTTAGGGAAAAAAACTATTAGGGTACAAGTATACTTATAGACAATGTGTGTAAACCATTTGATTGTCTTTTTTTTATTTTCTTCTTCTTGTCCCTGTCCTTGTCTCGCAGTCTTTTCAGCCTTATAATCCCTTAAAAAAATCAAGAGGTATGTTAGCATGGATGCTCGTATGAATATGCATTTATTGAGTCTTTATTGATTAGGTATGTGAGATACATCAATGTAACATATGGACTTAATATATTCACACATATGCAACTATCTATTACATATAAGAAATATGCTGTAACATAAATACCAAATTTCTCGACTATCTCTCTCAATGTCTTGATGCATAACTTTAAAATTTTCATTTAACAACTCTAACTTGACATTGTGGCCTCTCAAGCTTTCATTGCCTGGAACCCTCTCTAACAATTGTTCTAAGGTATCAATGTAATTCCTTGATTTCTTGTCAATACAACATGGTCTATCAATTGGCAGCCCTGTAATATAGAAGACGTCCTCTAAGCCAAGAACAAAATTGGACCTATTGTCCCTGTTTTTAATCTTAAAGCAGGAATCGTTATGATCAAATTTACTAGTTATTGCATCCAAGAAAGGCCTACACAGCTTTAAAGTTAAAATAATGGCCTTATAAAATCGGAAGGGGCTTCGATAAAATTTTGGCCTTTTTATTTTCCCTACTCTCTGTTTTCAACCAAAACGTGGTCGTTTTGGTTGAAAATTTTGACAAAAGGCAGCTGTTTTGGGCCCACATTTTCATCTTTTTTTTTTTTTAAATTTTCCTTATTCCTTTCTTTCTGCTGCTCGACAAACGGCACCTCTCCCACTTCTCTGTTATTCCTCTCTGCTGGACAAACCTTTCCACCTCTCTTTGTTATTCCTCTCAATTTTTCTCTACATTTTCTTTTTCTCTCAGTTTTTTCTCACCTCTACACCTTCTCTTTCTCTAAATTTTGCCCTATTTTCCTATTTTAGGGATTTGTAGAGATCTTATTTTAGGGCTTTCCACTTCTTCACCATTCCATTTCCCAGTCATGACTCTCTGTTATTCTTCTCAATTTTTCTCTGTATCTTTTTCTCTCAGTTTTTTCTCACCTCTACACCTTCTCTTTCTCTCAATTTTTCCCTCTTTTCCTATTTTAGGGATTTAGAGGGATCTCATTTTAGGGCTTTCCACTTTTTCTCCATTCTACTTCCCAATCTGTCATGACTTCCAAGCCACCGCTCGCCTCAGAAAAACCTTAACCATGACTTCCAAGTCAGGTATAATTTTCTCCATTCCACTTACCAATTTGCGCAAGGTATGTTGAATTTTTTTCCCTGGTTTCTTTATCAGTTGTTTTAATTTCCTTTCTCCTGCCTCGTGCCAATAAATTGACGTCCTACACCGCCTCATGTACAATGCCTTGTATGGTGCCATCCTTATCGTTGCCTGATAACTGTTATTGTAAGCAAATTCTGCCAATGGTAATTTCTTGCACCAACTTCCTTTGAAGTCTAAAGCACAAGCACAGAGCATATCCTCTAATATCTGATTAGTCCTCTCAGTCTGTCCATCTGTCTAACGATGAAATGCAGTACTAAACTATTGTTTCAATCCCATAGCTGCCTGAACACTTTTCCAAAAGTTTGATGTAAATCTATTATCTTAATTTGAGATAATAGATTTGGGAACATCGTGAAGTCTCACTATCTCCTTGACATATAGCTGGGCAAGCTTCTCTAATGGTGGAATTAAATAACAAATAAAAATGCAAATCAAAATATAAATAAATAAATGGTGAAAAAAATTTGAAAACATCACAAGATAATTTAATTAGGTTTAAATTACATTTAGGTACACTAATACACCATGTTACACATTAATCTTGCTTAATTAATTTCGGGGTGTTACAAATAAACCAATAGAATTATTTTCTGTTTGAAGATTTAGTTGAAATATACGTATTAAGTTTAAAAATTGTAGTATGTGAGAGTTTTATATTGTATTGACTTTTTATTTTTTATTATAACTGTTGAGAGTGTTATACTGTTTACAGTTAGAACTGATGCCCTAAACATCCTACGAGTCCCTATTACATTTTTTTACAAATTTGATAGCTGAAAAACAAACAAATACAAATAAATTGCTTTTTTATACCTATTAGAGAAATCTTCTTTTGCAAAAACCAAAATTCTTTTGATGGAAAAGTTCCTTTTTCCACATAAATCTAAGATGTGTTTTATTTGAGGCAATTTTTCTGGTGGATACCATAAAAGTAACCCATTAATAGGTATCTTTTTTCAAGGATTGATTACAAAAATTCCTCCATCTCAATTGTAGACTTTGTAATACTGTGGCTCTTGAATTTCAAAACGTAACATGCATTTCATCTAAACTATAAAATATTAACAAACAAGAAAAAGAAACTTTTGTTAGAACTTTTAATAAAACATGGTACATAATATATGAATATTTTGATAACTCTATCATGTCTACAACTAATTTAAATTGATAAAGTTGATATATTTAAAATTTTAATTGTTAAAAATGTACACTTACAAACCTTAAAAGTTTTTTTTAAAAAATAATATCTCCTTTTATTTTCTTGTGATTTGTACCAAGATAAATTAATAGGCTAATGGTTCACTAAAATGTTCGACGATTCCATTATTTGTGTAATATTGTATCGTTTTATGCTTAAAATCATAATTCAAGGAGTTTTTTTTTTTGGTTAATATTTCATATATCAACGGGAATAAATGTTATGTTTTGAAGTTTAGGAGAATAAATGTTAAGTTTTGAAGTTCGGGGAACATAATATTATAAGACTACAGTTTAGAGAAAATTTTTATAATTAACTATTTTTTCAGTCCTCAAATATGTATATATTGAAAAAGTAAAACTAATCAAATACAACGGCTTGAAAGTATGTATTATATAGTTGGTCTTTGTTTGAATTTCTTGAACTCTGAAGAATATTTATAGGGGATGCTATCTAGATAAGAGTAGAAAAAAAGGTGGATAATTGAAGTTGTAATGGAAAAGAATACGCAATAAAACTCCACAATGCGAGTGGTGGTACATGGTATGTACACTGAGGGGCACTGTGTGACCCTTGCTCATTCTCTAAGGTAAGTGAGAGCGCTAGCACTTTTATTAAGGGATCCAGATCTGGACCAATACAAGTGCCAACTTTGCACCCCACAATCTTTGCTAGCTAAGTGGTTCACAAGCTATGTCTTTCAGTGACGGAGCCGCGTATTGTTAAATGAGAGCACGTGTCTTCATCCAATTTTTGAGGTCTTAATTTTTTACCTTAAAATTTTTATAGTTGTGCTCTACAAAAAAATTAAAATTTATATCATTGTGCTCTCATTCAATAATCAAAACATGTAACTATACCTATATGTAATAAAATCTATTAGTACTTTTTAGTTTTTTTTTTTTTTTTTTTAGAGTGAATTGCTGCACTCTTTGTCCTTTCGGCTGTTTCACCGTCTTTTGTAGCTGTGGCTTCCGGTGTTTCTTAATGAATTCTTCATTTAGCAGGAAAAAAAAAAAATCCAGCTTCTGCATCTTCTTTATAATATTTCAATTATCAACACATTTTAATTGAAGTTTTATGATATCACTATAGAAAAACGAAAGAAAAAAGATGGTTTAAAGAGACATGAAAGTTGAATAAACCATTAAACTTGTATTTGGCAGATAAGTTTGGACCGTCCACAGCTTCCATGGCTTATAATCTCATCATTCTCATCAAAATAAGATTAGTTAGAGGAATACATGAGGTAATGTAGACACCTGGCATTTAAATTTATCGTTTCTGTAAAAATCAAAGACCAAACAAATTAATTTGTTTAATTTATATATAAAAGTAGTATAGATGAATAACTAGAATGTAAAAGTAATATCAAGCAGTTAACTCTTAAAACATTTGCCAAAAATTTTGCATGCTATTTAATAGAAAAGATAAAGACTAATATTCCCAGTTTTTAAAGACTAAATTTATTCATGAGAAAGATGTTTAGCAATCTGGATGAACACTTTTGAGTTTTTGATAGATTCTGAACTGATATATTCGTTTCACAATGAAATTCTCTTTGAGTTTTTCACTATAAAGCTCGTTTTCCCTTGTTGAACTCTTTAAGATCAACATAGTACTGCTGGAGCCATCTTTTAATGATAGTTACTTCAATGTTCCGCTGCGTGACTAACCAATCTGGATCTGTCTCCTTTGCTGGAGCAAGATCCAAGCAATGTGACCCTGCAAAATTATAAATATGTCTCAAGCCTCATTAAACTTCTACATATACAAACATTATATATATATATACACACACACACACGAATAATGTTGGGAATGCAACTTTAATCTCTACTTTTATACCAGCTTTAGAGTTATTATTAAATCATTGGTAGATGCAACTTATCGATATGACAATCTTTTAAACATCGAACAATATAAACATACAAACTCATAAGTTGGTATAAAAATTAAGATTAAAGATGGTGTCTTAATATGCCATATGTATACATATATTGTTTTTAATTTCTCTCTTTATAACTTTGCTATAAAATTCTCTGATCATGGGAATCTGAATTCACTTGACACGCACCATTAGTTGTGGTTATAGCAAGAACACTTTTTGATATGTTCTCCAACACCCTAATAGCAAAAAAAACAAAAAATGTTAAGAAAAAGAATTAATTAATTAAGTCAGTGGATTTAGATTTCTTTAGTAATAATTTTTTTTGCTAGATAATTAATATTAATTGATAATTACCCGCCGCTGCTATGAGGGTCTCGCAGCCCGTTGGAGAAGATGATGTTGCTAGCAAACCTGCGGAGTACCCGCTTGATATTCTGCAAAACTGAAGCGTTAATTTTGGTTCTAGAAGAAATATATGGGCCCGTTTGGTTGGATATTTGAATCACGATTCGAATCATTTTGCTACAGTATTTTCTCTCACAAAAATTTAAATCTTCATTCAAATACTCTACTCAAATACTCGAACCAAAAAGGCCTTATTTGGGATTGTAAACCAACTAAAAGTAATTCTAAAACAAGTTTAGCTAAATTTATAGCCTGTTTAGGAACTTAGTCTGAACTAGAAAAGTCAGTTCAAATTAATTTTACAACAGCACTGTTTTCTCACACAATTTATATTGCTACAGTATTGATACAGTATCTTATATTCAAATTATTGGTTCGGACGATATTTTTTAAATAAATAATTTCACTTTGTAGTTGGTACAATACATTATATACTAAGTACTAATTACTGGCACCGTTTAACAAGTTCCATTTGGTATTAAGTTCATAATCCTACATTTCTTTATTTTTTTATTATTAAAGAGCAACGATAGACATCATGAAATGTTGTTATAATTACATAATAAAAACATGCATGTCGAAATTTTATGGATTTTATATTCTAGCAAATTATATTTTTTTATTGTATATTTTGTCATATAAGGAAGTTTAATAATAATAATAATAACTATAGACATACTTTGCCACCATAGTAAGTAGCGACCCAATTAGGGCGTGCAGGAACGCCATAAGTTGCCTTGCAGGCCTTGATGAAGTCTTTTAGTACAAACGGGGAAGTCGGAAACATTGTATTATTGCTTATGCCCGTGGGGATCACCATCTCACTGCAAGTCTATATGTTTACAAAAGCTGGTCACAAAATATTCTCATGCATATCCACGTGTAAACATGGGCGGAACTACCGAACTAATAAGGTAGAGCAAATATAAAGATGCAAAATTTTAAAAGGAGAAAACATAATTTTTAATAAATTTTACATATAAAATTTAAAATAAAAAAATTTAAGGAATGGTTATCCACCCTCATCCAATAGGTCCGCACTAGCGTGTAAATAATCCCTTCATTGACATTATATTGACTAATATTTTACTATTTTGTAAAGCATACAACTTGTAAAGTTATTGAATATAACTTGTAATTAAAAAATAGTTGTATGTATAATTTCACGATAAAACCATACTGAATTTCACCTAAAAATAAAAAGTTAGAATTCCCATGCCTCAAGTTTGAAACAACAACAACAATAATAATAAAGTTATCAAGGAACAAAGATTTCAATGAATATTTATTTAAATATTAATTCCTCCTTTTCTTTTCCCTAAAAAATCGTTCCATTAAAGAATTTTCTAAACTAACGGATCTAGACATCATCTAGTTGATCTTTTTCTTTTGTATGTTTTCTTTTTAAGGCTCGACACACTTTTTTTTTTTTTTTCGGGTGTGGGTTTTAGTATATTTCAGGAAGAGACTTTAATTATATGGCGCACGTGTATGGAGAACAATCGTGCAAAATGCAGGCGCACAAAACTCTTATTTCATGATATGTGATCATTGCAACCAAACATTTTATGCCAAAAAATTGATACAAGGCCCACATTAATTCATCACAACTTTCAAAAAGCAGATTCTCCATTGCATCTGGAGAGGACTCTACAGTTACTTGATGTTTTTCTTTAAAGAAAAATTAAAATTAAAATGGAAATGGTACGTTTTTCGTATCAAAATTCAAAATCATTATTAATCTTAGTATTATTTTTTTAACTTAGGATGAGGATTCAAACTATTCGCCTTTAGACTGAGTTGGGTATAATCAAAATGAATAAAAATTGGTAATGATGTCAAACAATTTGCGTATGAAGACCTATAGATTCTTTTTCAATTTACACGAATGAAATCATCTATTAATTAAATAAAGTAAAATTACATATTTTAGCTATTTTAGTTACTTCAATAAATTAAATGGCTAGATTTCATATGATTGTCAATCATGACCAAAACTTACATTAAATAATTACCATCATAGCAATTTTACCCATATTAATTATGGTTTTTCAGTCATAATTTTGGTGTTTATTTCTTATTAATTACTTTAATGTCCTAAATGGCTTCATTTTAAATGATTGTCAATCATAAAAAAAAAACTCTAATTAAATATTTACCATCACCAACAACATGTGGGATTGGATGACAAGGAACCCATTCCCTCTTAAGCAAAGGTCTCGGGTTCGAGTCTTGTGTATGGAGAAACATTTATTGGGAGAGCTTCCCCTAATGAAAGGTTTGACCCGGCTCGAGTTTGGATTAGTCCCATTAGAATTGAGGGACATTAGAACAAAATGTCAAACAATTAAAAAAAATGAAAAAAAAATATATTAAGTACCTGCCAACTCCAGCCCACGTCAGTTTCAGAAAGATTTCCAGGTTCATTGACATAACATGGCCTCTTAGTTCTATAATAAGATTTAACGCCTGAGAATATTTTGCCAAGAATATCGTCATCACCATGGTTAGCTCCATCAATTCCTCCACAGACCAGATTGACCGGATAATCTGGTGGATGATTGTACTGTGCAGCACTAGCATACAAATTCTCCAGGTAATCTTTTAGCTCCGAAGAATCCTTCAAAGGCCTAAATTCATTTTGTATATAGAAAATTTAGAAACTCAGGCAAAAAAAAAAAAAAAACATTTTTTTAGCTTTAGATCATAATATACACATATGATCACACTATTATGATGTGCTAAAGTAAATTGTTTTACATGTAGAACTTTATGGTAGGATATGAAAAAAAGAAGAAAAAAAGATGACGATCTTTAATATTAAGATATAATTTGTTAATAGAAATTTTTTAGAAACTCATGCAAAAAAAAAAAAAAAAACATATTTTTTAGCCTAATTAAGTTTCATTTATTCAAATATGATCACACAACTAGTATGATGTGCTAAACGAAATGTTTATACCAAAGTAATATTTTGTTGTAGGATATGAAAAATTATAGGCAGAACACAATTTTGAATACTAAAAATTAACTCTGCAGTTTTTTACAGCAAATAAAGTATGACAATTTAAGGGAATGATTATAAACTGCATCATAGCAACAGGGTACTTCTTTTCATACCCTTTCAAAAACTTCTTTTAATTATCCTTTTTTTAAATAAAAAATACTTTTAATTTCAATTACCGGCACGTATTGAATTTTTCACTCAGTATTGAAAGGCCATTCGGCGAAGCAGCAACTTTATCGATTTCAGACCATGATTTTTGTATGGTCTTATAGCAACTCTCGCTAGCTTCCTGCACAAAAATATTAATGGAAATTATATAAATCAACATATACCATGGAATTATTTTCAATGGTTAGATATCCAAGGAGTACATATCTAAAAAAGGTATATTCTAACGACAAATAATGATGTGGCATGATAAGAGTTCAAAACAACAGATAATGATGTGGCATGATAAGAGTTCAAGGTTATTAATTATCATAAATTCTTTTGATCAACTATTCACTTTATTAAATTTATATTAAACGGCTAATAACAAAATTTTCTATTAGAAATGTAACTATTAAAATCACACCAATATATATACATGATGGCATTGATTTGAAAGAAATTAAAAGGTGAAAATATACACTATTTAAACCACACCAATATATATACACTTTATTAAATTTAAAATAAATGGCTAATAATAATATTTTCTATTCGAAATGTAACTATTAAAACCATACTAATATGATAGCATTGATTCAAAGAAATTAAAAGGTGAAAATATGCAATGTTAATTACTCTGAAGTCCTTGGTGACAATGGAGAAATATCCATCTTGTGATGTGATGTTGTCAAAGTAAAGGATTGGAGCCGAGGACGCAAGAGCTCCAAGCGCTATATGAGGATATTTCTGCCTAAACCATGAAGCTAACACTGCATAAAAAATTGACCAAAAAATTATTGAAATAAAGATTTTATTAAGGGCTAAATTAAGTATATATTGATTAGGAGAATTTTGTGAAAGGAAAAAAAATTATTTTTTTTAGGGTTGAAAAAATATCTCACTATAATATGGTTAAATAAATATATTCGTGATAAGGCATTTTTATACTCTACCAAAGAATGTTACCTATTAATTGTATTACATACATAATTTAGCAACTTATGCCGTAAGGTGCACTTTCTAGTAAATAATAATAATAATAATAACAATCTAAATGCAAAATCTAATAGTTGTCTTCCTAAAAAAACAAAAAACAAAAGCAGCAAAGCAAACTGGTCTAACCTGGTTGATAAAGATGAAGTAGGTTAAAGGGATAAATTTAATGAATTCGGAGAACGACTAATACTATTGTGTCAAAAAAATAAAATAAAAAAAAAGTTTGTCCATCTTTTCTTAAAAAAAGACTAGTTGTCCATTTAAATTTAAAATTTTAAAAATTGCATGCCTGGTAATTTGTGCTATGAAATAAAGATTTAGGGTTTGAATTTGAAAACTAACTTCCTCCATATGATCCGCCCATAACAATGACGGGTGATTCTTCTGCATGGAATTGCTGCTTTACATGTAGAAGAACATCTGCATAATCTGCTAGAGCTTGAGCCGAGCTGAGATACCCCAAAGTGCTTGCATTTTTTAGTGCCTCTTCTCTTGACCCAAATGGAAATGACTCCCCATAATATCTATGCTGATCATGATCATTATTCATAAAAAAACTGTGTAAGTATCAGATATAAAACACACATTGGTTTGAAGTTCACATATAAAATCTGAGTTTAGGATTAGCGTGCAAATTCATTTTTAAAAAAAAAAAAATCATATGGAAAATTGAATTAGCAATTACAGAAAAATTAGTTAAAGGCGGGAACATAGTTGAACTAATAAGGTGGAACAATTATTTTGATGTAGAATTTTAGGGGTTTTAGAGAGGACAAAATACAAGTTCTATAAAAATTTAGGCACAAAAATAAAAAATAAAAAAACTCTAATGAGGACAACTGCCCACACTTATCTATGAGTGGTTTCGCCCTTAAAAGTAATTGATGAATTCTATAATACATGTGTGTATACATATATGTGTGTACACATAAGAATGCATAATTCTTGATTACTATTATTTCATTATAGTATGATATGCGCACGTTATATATATATATACACATATATGTACGTGTGTGTGTGTTTGTGTATGTATATACATATATAATACCTCTATGTAGACTAGGAGAGCTTTAAACCGCCGGGCGTTATCACTGAGGAATCCAAAAACGCCGTCCAAAGAACCTTCTGCTCCAAAGTAAGCAAATATTGGTGCGTTAGAGCCTCCCCAATACTTAGAGTTCAGAATATATTTTTGTTGAAAAGTGGAGTAACTTTCGATCTTATAATTGAAGTGATCGAGTGTTTGGTTGTAGAATAACTTTTTATAATCTTCCGGAAGAGAATCTGGCCGCGACAGAGTTTCGGAGTCACGAACGAACGTTTCGCTACGACCGATTGGACTTAGTCTCGGAATTTTATTAAACCTTGAAGCAGAAGAAGAAGAGACTGTGGAGAAGAAAAATGGTAGATAGAGAAGTTGAAGGCATAATGCCATGCAAAAATATGAGACTTCTTCATGGGAATGAATGGGGTTGAAAGATTTGAGTCTTTTGCTTCTCCTGAACACATTTCTTTATATAGTGTTGTAATGTAATTTTTTTTTTTCTAATTTCCTAAAAACTAATTTTATGCTTTCAAAAAGAAACTAATTTATTCTACATCGAGAGGAAATTAAAATGTTTTATACCTTCGTAATCTAAAAGACAATTTACCATTTAGAAAAATATTTAAACTATCCTAGACACAAAGAATGGACAATTTGTTCTCCTTAACCGTATAACTAAACTTTTCTACTAACTATGTCAGATCTAGTCAATAAATCAAATAAAAAAATAGTATACAAAAAGGGTTTTTGATAAGATTCAAAGTATTAACTAACATATTTAAATCTTTTGTCTAATTTTGGTGTCCCAAATAGTGTCCAATGAATCATATTATAATACATCATTTAAAAAGTTTAAAATAATGATTAATTTACTTTTACATATTTTTCATTAAATGACGTATCATTATATGGTTGGTTGGACTTCATTTGAGACGCCAAAAATTAAACAGATAATTTGAGTTAGTAATTACCGGTAGAGAATCAAGATTTGTTGTTTTAAGATTGTTGTCCTATTTTAGTGTCTAATTCGCTGTTCGTATACATATAATTTTCAGGAATGAATATTCATAAGAAAATATTACTGTTTTCTTTTTTTTTTTTTGAAAGTAAAGTATTAATGATTTAATGATGCATATATGTGTAGATAAATTTTGTTTAATGCTATTAATTTACACACACATAAATTTTGTAAACTTCTGTGTCTCGGGACCATTGGTCGGCAATTTTAATCTTTGGCTATTGGTTTTAACCAAGCCCCGCGCACATAGTTACACATATACATACATACAACACATATAGGGGAAACCTACACATATATAGACCAAAGGAAAACTACGTATTTGATTGGAATCATTATTTGCTTCCTTCATATATTAATTTTGTTTTTTCAAATATAGGAAAGGTTAATCTTTGTACGTATCGCCTATATTTATATAGTTCCTTGCCGTCCAATTTTGGTGCTTCTACTTTTCAATGTCAACTTATTAATCGGATGTTTTTACTTATTTATAGGATATTTGACAATTCAGTTTCAAGAAGAAAAATAAGTTTAATGATATGTAGTATGTGAGACCATTATATAGTTACATTGTAGCTTTAAGTGTTTTTCATTGTGAACAGATCAAACTGATGAATCTGAACCGTATGCCAAACTCATAATTAATTTTATTTTTTGGCTTAATTTTTTTTGTTGTTGAAATTATATCCATAGAATATATATGTTTACTTGCCTAGGCCATTGTTATACTATTTAGGGTAAGTTTTAAGTCTAACACCAGACTAATTCGGTATATGTAACTTTTTTTGTAAAAAATATAATTTCGTTCATGCTTTTGGTAACACTTAATTTGTTGAAATACAATCTTCAATATTATATTTTTTAGACTACATTTGTCAAATGTTACGTATGAACAAATAAAAAATAACATAAATCAATATTTTTGTACGACAAAAGGTTCAAGTATCGGATTGGTCGGATACAAAATTAGATACCAACCCTATACATTTATCTCTATTGATAGAAGAAACAGAGCCTTCAATATAAAGTCACAACGAAAATTTTGAAAAAAAAAAATTTTGGAAAACGACGGTCCCCGCTCAAACGAAAACCTCTTTTTTATTATTTTATTTCTTTCTTGAATTCTATCACGCGCGTTTATTCCTTTTGGTGCGCATCGTAGCCAATCTAACTATAGGAAAACTTTGTTCTAAAAAAAAAAGTTAGTTTTATAAATGGTTCATAGAGTTTATTCTTAGTTTTAATTTAGTCTCTAACCTTTGAAAAGTCTTATTTTAGTCTTTAATTTTTTGCTTTGCTTAGTTTTGGTCCCTCTCCTAGTTAGACATTAAATATTCAACAAAAAACTTTTAAAATATCCTTTTTTAGTCCTTAATCTATTTTTTTGTTCACTTTTAGTTCCTCTGCTATAGCTAAGAGTTATTAAGGACTAAAATTTAAAAAATCTAAATTAAAAACTTAATATAATGAATTTGATACATGTAATTAAAAAAATTATCAGATTGTTAGTGAGATAAATTTTAATTTTTAAAAAGCAATTTGAATTTTTAATACCAGTATAAAAGTGTTCAACGTTACCTTTTTTTAAAAAATAAAGTTCATCTAAAAAAAATTAAATTGTTTTTTATTTTAGTTACATAAATCCAAAATGTTGTATTTAGTTTTTCACTTAATTTTTTTTTTTTTTTTGGTCACAAAGGGATTAAAAGTGAAAAAAAAAATAGATTAGAGACCAAAGTAGGAACTTAAAGAATATTCCGTTAAATATTTAATACCCAATTGACACATGGACCAAAACTGAAACAAAGTAAAAAATCAAAGACCAAAATGGGACTTTTTAAACGTTATGAACTAAATTGGGACTAAAGGTAAACTTAAGAAACCATAAGTGAAATTAACCCAATATATATAATTATGGAAAAAGACAAAGTTTATTATCTTCGTAAACTATATATATATATATAAATTTTCTCTCTAGAATTCTTTCAAATGGCAAAAAATCCCTCATCATCCTGCTTGTTCTCTTATCCATAGACGTTAGAGTAGCTCACCTTTTTATTATGAGCCATTAGATTATCTTCATTTTTTTTCTCTACCGTTCTTCATTTGACGTAGCGGTCCTCCTTAAACCAGTGTGCTGTCGTGTATCAAACTTCCTTTGACTCTTCTGTTTCCAATCTATCATTGTCTTCAACCATGAATGGTGCCGTTCAACTAGATTAACAGTGTCGTTTCAATTTTGTTCCTGTCTCTATAACTTTTATTATCCAGACAACGTTGCTTTATTTAATGATTTCTTTTGCATCCCACACATGGTAAAATAACCATGGACTTACAACTTATGTAGCCTTTAGTAGGGATATGTATTTTCTTAATAACTCTCGTTAATAATTTTGCAAGTCGACACATGATAAGATAAAAAATGAAATTACTCATTCCATTCTTCTCTTTTTTAATAGGAAGCAAACACGCCAGTGAAAAAAATAAAGAAATGTTAATTTTGTATCTTTCTACATTCTTTAGAGCACTTATTTTAAGATCTCAATCGCAAAAATACAAATCCATAATAAACCATTGTCTTTTGTCTAGTAATATTGTCAAGGTAGTTTTTCATGTCATTTTTTATGTTTGAATTAGGCTTAATCTTTTTTAGAGATTTTCCACAAAAATTATATATGATATATCCGAATAACAATTCTTCAATATTTTAAATTTTCACTCATATCCATTCTTAATTCATTATATAATATAAAACTCTCATATATTATAATATTTTTAACTAAAATTAATTCTAATCATATTTTTTAAATACTCTATCAAACATGACACATCTATCAATCAAGTCAACGCCATATGAATTTTAAGTTGTGTACGGTCACTCATGTCCACTCATTAATTTTGGGATAAAAGAAAATTGTGAATTAAAAGTTTACTAGAAAGAAACTTTATGTGTGTCTTATTAGTTCAATGATTCAAAAGCCGATTGGTTCCATAATTGTCGAACTCTAGAGCTATTATTAGAACCACATGACAAAATGGTTGGCTTTTTATGGCGTTTTATTGGACCCTTCCATATAGAGAGTAACCTAGTTCTTGTAACATAGTTAAGAGAAGTAGCAAATCAAGGAATCTTTTTATATCACTTATTTGTTATTAATTTTCAGGTCCAAGTACCAATTATGCAGCAGCGTACCTTATCTGCAGGCAGGTATGCACGTCATTGTCTTTTGTCTAGTCATATACGTTAAGTTGACCAATACTTTGTTGCTATCTATAATTCGTTAGTTCTCCGTATATTTTTTAGTAATCTTTATGATTGAGAAGATAATTCGTTAGTTCTCCGTATATTTTTTAGTAATCTTTATGATTGAGAAGATAATTTTGTATCGTTAGTCGAACAGGGTGTTTTAATCATTTGGTTTATTTTTTAACGGTTTAATCTACGAATAAAAATAGTTATGTATCATGTGTTACAAATTTTAACATGAACTGTCGTAGACCATAACCGTAAAACAGTTTGATCACACCTCCTTTTAAATACACGCTACATTTAATTTTGAAATAATTAAATATAAAAAAAATTACTTATTGTTCGGTCTTAAAAAGTACAATACAATATAAACCTAAGTATGAGGTTGTCCGAGTAATGAAATTCGATAAATTTGAGGTCGAATCCACCAAGAATGAATATTGCTAAGGTCCAGTATATTTTTTATATTAATGTCACGCCCCGAGACCTGAGAGGTGACGTGACGGATTAATTAGGTTAATTAAGTTAAATTTTAATTAAAATTACAAATAAAAGAAATAAGTTAATTATGAAAAATGTGCTAAATCTAAAACTTTTTAAATGGTTATTAAAGTAATAAAACATATAAAATAAAATAATGGAAAGAAAATACGTGTCGGGTTCCACCGGACCCATAACTTGTGCACACACATAATAGCGACATTAATTAAATCTACAACCACAGTCCAATGAGAAAAGGGAAATTAAAATAATACATGCCTTGATTAATTAATACAAATAACCTATTCAAGTCTTCTACTGCTCTCGAGTCTGATCGATAGCCTCCTAATCTGTCCTAAGCTGTATTCCACCTAGGAGAAAATGTTTGAAAACAAATAAAAAGTGAATGAAAGGCTAAGTAGGACTAGGTTACAAAAACAAGTAATTTGAATGTAAAATTTATCATTGAAGGAAAATGATTAGAAAATAAAATAAAATAAATAAATGGATAAATAAATTCTATAAAACCAGTCTTACCAAAAACCCTTTATTATTCGACTAGAAAGGATAATATCATCTTTTCTTGGGCAAACCATAGGTATCACCACTGTAGTGACCTAGTTGGGTTTCAGGACCTGCCCCCAAGGTCGCACTCTATACGACCCGATCTCTAAGTATGGCATCATGCCCATTTGTGCATTTCTATAGTTATTAAAATCTCATTTTACCAAGTATATTCATTTACATTCATTATGCGGTTCATTATAAAAATTACCTCATTCTATTGTTTATGAAAACAACTGATAAAAATCTTTTTCAATCATTCATTGAAAATATTTTGAAAGAAATTGTTTTGGGGCCAAAAATCGTTTAAAACCTAGTTACCAAGGAAAGGAGTAGATGTCCTACCTCAATATCCGGCACCGCGACTCAACACCGCAATCCCTCTTCGCTATATGTTAGCTCCACGGAACCACGAACAACCTTGATTTAATCTATGAATCGAGTTTGTGGTTGTTCAATCATATTCCCAAGCCTCCAATCCAACTGAGAAGCAAGGTTTGAGCTCAAATTTTGAATAAAAAGGGAGAAAGGAGAGAGGGGCAGCGAGTGAGAGGGAGAGAAAGAGAGCTGAGAGAGAGAACGAGAGTGAGGAAGAAAAAGGGAGAGAAAGGAAATAAATAGAGAGAAAGAGAGATGGTTTTCAACAAGAAAACCTTCTGTAGCACACGGGTTTCAAACGAGACGTGTTTGGTGTTTGACAAATTATTTTGTTTCAAAATTCAAAATAACAGATAAAAATAATCAAGAATAATTAAAAATGACTAAAATAATTAGAAATAATATAAATTTAGAAATATCATAAAATAGTCAAATTAAGTTTCAAAATACATGGCACACTAAATTCACCATTTTATACACTAATAACACTCAATTAATTTTGGGGCGTTACAATTAATTAATTATTTGCTTAAAAGCTTAAAAAATATGAAGATTAATATTTATTATTTATAAAATATATTTACAAGATTTTTCACATTTTTTAGATTTTTCATTTTTAGAATTTCATTATTTTGAAACTTCAATAACAAGAAATATAGCTTAAATTAAAACAAAACTTTAACAATAAGTGTAATTAATTAAAATAACTTTAACAACAACAATACTAATAACAACAAATTGAAAGGGGTAAAATAGTAATTATAATATAGCTAAGATTCAAAGGTTTCGTTTTGGTAATTAACTTATACAAATTTTAGTTTTTTAATCATTTATTAATTAGTTTAAGAATACATTATGTCATCCTATGTCAATAATAAATCAAGCATTACCAAGCATTTACTGTGTCATTTTATGTCTATAATGCAACAAAAACTCAACTAATAAACGAGCAGAATTTCAACATTACTTAACTAAAATAATGACTAAAATAATAAGTTAAGCATTTACCAATCCAAGTTTTCAAAGTTCCAACCCTCTTGAGCTCTTGATACTCAGATATCTTTGATACAGTAAAAGCTGAAATTCTCTCTCCTATATATAAGAAAAAAAAATCACAACTTCTTCATTTGACATCCGATTAAGATGATTCTTTTTTCATTGTGTTTCTAGTGAAGAGAGGAATAAATTAAGATCTATATTGCATATATTTTAGGATCATTAACATTAATTTTATTCTACAACTTCTCCAAACACAAATTTTAATTTTATTCCATATTCATATTAAAACTCAAATGCACATCCAAACGTCAATTTAGATTACAATTCAAATGGCATAACTCAAATCAAACTACTCTTCGAATCTATTGACCAAACGGTATATATTAACTAGCATGCAATTGTTTAAAAATAAATAGAGAGAGCAATTTTAGGGCCTCGGGATAAATTGGACGCGCTTAATAAATTATAAAAAAAAGATGTGACTACTATAATCCTGAAAAAGAAAAATGCCTATGCTCTTCAGGTTTGAAAGCCTAAGTGTTTCAATTAGTTACAAAATACAACTAGATTCTTTATGAAAATAGTCTCTTTTTTCTTTTTAGCATCTTTACTAAACCTAAGAGTATGAATCTCATCAATATGTAATAAATATAATTTACATGGTACAATAATCATGGACT
Source organism: Artocarpus heterophyllus (assembly GCA_025403435.1). Classification (NCBI taxonomy): domain Eukaryota; kingdom Viridiplantae; phylum Streptophyta; class Magnoliopsida; order Rosales; family Moraceae; genus Artocarpus; species Artocarpus heterophyllus. The sequence continues at coordinate 36,511,633 of CM046337.1, forward strand.
TATATAACACATGCAAGCTTTATTAAGGGTATGTATTTGCTTGATAACTCTCATTAATAATTTTCTAAGCGAACACAAGAGAAAATAAGAAATGGAATTAATCGTTCTATTTATCTCTTTTTTAATATGAAGTAAATGCGCCGGTGAAAAAAATAAAGAAATGTTACTTTCGTATCTTTCTACATTCATTAGACCACTTCTTTTAAGACTTCAATTAGAAAATACAAACCTAATAATAAACCATTATCTTTTATTTAGTCATATTGTCAGTGTAGTTTTATATGTCATATTTTTTATGTTTGAATTAGGTTTAATTTTTCTTAGAGATTTTCCATAAAATTGATATATGATATATTCAAATACCAATTCTTCAATATTTTAAAATTTCACCCACATATCTTTTCAATTCGTTAGTTATTTATTTATTTTTTTGAAAATTCGTTAGTTTTGGTTAAACAGAACAACTCAAACGCGACATGTCTATTAATCAAGTCAACACCGAATGAATATTAAGTTGCGTACTGCAATATCAAACCCAAATGATCACCCATGTCCACTCATCTTAATTTTAGGATAAAAGAAAAGTGTGAATTAAAAGTTACGAGAAAGAAATTATGTGTGTCTTATTAGTTGAATGATTCAAAAGACAATTGGTCCCGTAATTTTCGAACTCTAGAGCTTTGATTAGAGACATAACAAAATGGATGACTTTTTATGGCGTTGGACTCTCCCATATAGAGAGTAACATGGTTCTTGTAACATAGTTAAGAGAAGTAGCAAATCAAGGATTCATTTTGTATCATTTTCAAATTATGGTCCTAGAACACTTATTTGTTATTAATTTTCAGGTCCAAGTACCAATTATCCAGGAGCATACCTTATCTGCAGGCAGGCATGCACCTCATTGTCGTTTGTCTAGCCATATACGTTAAGTTGACTACTACTCTGTTGCTGTCTATAATTCGGTAGATCTGCTTATATTTTAGTAATCCTTATGATCGAGAAGACAATTATGTACCATTAATTGAGCAGGGTGTTTTAATCATTTCAGTTTTTTTTAATAGTTTGATCTACGATTGAAAGTAGTTATGTATCGCATGTTACAAAATTTAACGTAGACAGTCGTAAATCGTAATCGTAAAACGATTTGATCACACCTCCTTTTAAATACTGTGACACCCATTATTTTTCCTAATAGTTATTAAGGTAATTAAATTAATTTTTAGTGTACCAATAAAAAATTTGTTTCATTTAAAATCTATTTCACAATATTCATTTCTACTTATTTTTAGAATTTTTGAAAATTTCCTATACTTATTTAGTATATTTAACAAAATGCCATGGTAGACCCCCTTTTATTGTCTTTCATGTGTAATGGTTAAAAAGAAAATAAATAAATAAAAGATAATACTTGAATCAAACAAGTCACATGCATTGGTTTCCCACAAAGGCCTTATCCCCTTTCTTTTCTTTCTTTTTTTGAGTCTCCCAATAAGACTATTCATTCATATGCCTAAAGCCACCAATGCCTAAAATATATCAGACAACTCATTTTCCCCCACATTTCACACCACTCACCCTTTCTCTCCCTCTTTCTATTTTGTCTCTCTCCTTCACTTTCTCAATCTGATCAAAAAGTTCCATCTCAACTTAGGATCTCTTTCCTCAAGCAAAAAGTCAAGCCTAATAACAATTTCTCAAGGAAACAAGGTAGAGTTTCAAATCAAAAACCCAAATTCTTCTCTACCTTCCCTTTATTCCAAGTTACTATGTTCAGATTATGTAATTGTTCTTCATTTTGTGATCTGAGCTTGTGCTTTTATATGTATACAAATTGAATTGTGTTTGTTTTGGGTTTGAACAATTTCCTATTTAGATCATGTTTTTGTAAAGTTCTGTAAAAATCAACGTTTGAGAATTTTAAACATGTTTTATGCATAAAAATTTGGGGAAAATGATTTATATGTTTTATTAGTATAATAATCTATGGTTTCTATGTATTTTTCATGTTTTGGGATTTGTTAAAACAAGTCGAACTGAGCTTTAAAGCTCAAAATCTTTAAAAACAGAAAGCTGGAGTTTTCTAGATTTTGCCTCGATCAGCAGGTTAGACTATGCCAATCGACAGACTGATCGGACAGTCCAAATTCATATGTTTTTCACCGTTTTGTATTACCAAATGTTTCAAGGATTTCATATAAATGATTATGGCACACTAATATGAATAGTAGAATAGATGGTAATCAGTATGGCTATGGATTAGAAATTGAGTTAAAGTATAGTAATTTTATGCGTCATAGGATAACGAAGTACTTGGAGCTTACGTAGTGAGCTTGGTATCGTGAGCTAGAAGTTATTAACATGGTATTCACCAAGAGGTAGGGATTCTATTACTCATCTTTTGTGAGGTTTTGGTAAATTAAAATTTATTGTTTTATGTTGCAAGATATGTATATGATATTTTGAATGTATATGATTATATCTATAATATGATAATGTGGAACTCGTCCTGTATTGTACAGTGAGGAACATAATGATTTGACACATGTTGTTGTAAATTGAGAAGCATAGTTAGGAAAAGTAACTCTATAAACATCGGATGAATATAGAGAAATGGTGAGACGTGAAGAGAGCGACGGTTACGTCCTTGGACACGAATACCCTAAAAGGTAAAATAGGGGGAGGTGATGACGCTTTCTTGGGTTGAAAGTCCTATAACGCACTATACAAGAATCGACTTGGTGAGGACTCGAGGCTTGATGTCTCCTCATCGGAACACCCTTGGAATGTTTGGAGGGTGATCATGCGCCCCCATTTGGGTTTCGTTAAGTTAAGTGATAAGATATTCTATTACACGGTGGATATAAATGAGCATAATTGAATCCTAAATTAATATGTATATATATATGTATGGAACTTGGTAAGAATGATCATAAGAAATCCACCAGAATTAAACATGATAATATTGATGATTAATGTTGAGAACTAACTAACCATGCAAGTTTTAATGTGGTAAGAACAAAAAAACCTAAAGGTGAGTAATGTTTTCCCTACTGAGCATGTTGTCGCTTATTCCCTTATGTTTCATCTTTTCAGGACTCACTAAGTGTGAGGTGGCTACGATAAAAATAGTTAAGGAAGCTATATAGTTATATTACATTGGGGATTGCTTCAATTGTTAAGAATGCTCTTCATGATAATGTAAGCATCGATTGTTACTTTATGTGATTGTATTAAGATATGTTGAGGGTTAAAATAACGATGATGACAGTTTCATATTATTAAATTTTAAGATACTATATTAAACTATGGTTAAATTATTGTTTATGTTTTTATTTTAATTTGAGAGTTTTCATTTAAGTCTTAGGCATTTTTATTTTTAAAGTTTTACTTTTATTTCTTATTTTATTTTAATTCATTAAAAACTGCTAACCCCCATATAAGGGCGTTACAAATACACATCACATGTAATTTTGAAATGATTAATACTAAATATTACTTACTGTTTGCTCTTAAAAAGTACAATCTGATATAACCCTAAGTATAAGGTTGTCCAAGTAATAAAACTCAGTGAATCCAAGGTTGAACCCATAAGGAAATAATATTGCTAAGGTCCATTATATTTGTTATATTAATTAATTAATTATTTAAAAGCGTTAAAATATGAGGGTTAATATTTATTATTTACAAAATATATTCACAATATTTTACACATTTTTACAGCATTTTTCATTTTCAGAATTCCATTATAGAACTTTAATAACAAAAAATATAGCTTAAATTAAAATAGAACTATAATAATAAGTGCAAAAATTTAAAATAACTTTAACAATAATAACACTAATACAACAATTAAAAGGGATAAAACAACAAATAGAACAGAACTGAGGTTCAAAGGTTCCATTCTAGCAATTAACTTATACAAATTTTAGTTTATTTATTTATTTATTAATCGGTTTAAGAATACATTATGCCATCCTATGTCAATAATAAATCAAGCATTACCAAGTATTTACCGTGCCATTTTATATCTATAATGCAACAAAAAGTCAACTTAATAAATGTAACACCCCCTCAAGGGACGTTACAGTTACCATCTCATAATATCTATTTTTATAGTACAACATAATTTTTATGAAATTTAGACAAACAAAGTAACACAAAAATAGCCTCTCTCTTTTTTAACATAACTTATCAATCAATTCAAAGCAACTTCATTTAAAAATGAAAATATATTTGCAATGTTACCAAAAACCTTAAACTTAACGAAATATCTTTAACTTGTGGAATCTCATAAAATAAATGAAAAACTAAAATCTATGGAATTATAAGTGATTGAATAAAAGTTTAAATCATTATTAATTCAGGATGCATCACTCCAATATTCCATTTTCGCCACCAGGCACATACCTGCACCGAGCTCCTCCATCCTCATACCTAACTCCTGTTGCTAGCTGCAATATGAGAAACATCTAGTAAACATAATATTTAGTAAGTACACCCTAACTCTTGGAAAATATTTTCATTAGTTAACAATGTTCAATAATAACACTTCAAAATATTATATAGTAGAGCCTTAGCGTTGTACCGTCATAACGCGCTAGCCACGGAACGAGTGAGGTAGCGACCCTCAAACCAACTGCAATAAAGATGAAGCAACTGCTCATCGATCGATCCACTCACCGGACCCCATTATCACCATCAATCTGTGAAGTATATAACGTGTTAGACATAGTATGCCCTAAGGAGTAAAAATGTAATATATTTTTAAAAACACTTTTATTAATAAAGAGTTTATTTATTATTTTGTATACCAAATTGTCGTCCTCTTTACGTTCATATTTGTTCAATATATGATAAGCAAATAAAAGTCTGAGACTATCGATCTAAGCCTCTAGAATCAGGCATATGATGGAAAAATTATACGGAAGATATAGTTCTAAAGGTGACATGATTCCAAAGAAAACCAAACGTAAAGCCAATCAATGAGGAAGAAATGAAGTGCAAGTCTAAGGTTACTAATAGGAGGTCTTTATATAGTTTTTATATGTGAGCTACTTATGAAACCCTAAATTTTTTTTTCTTTTTCACATTTTATTCCTTTTTTTTTCTTCTTGTTCTCTTTTCTAGTCGGCAAAGGCTTGCCGCAAGCCCACGTACAGGCTTAAGGCTAAAACCTTACCCATGTTAACTTTTATATATATATATATATGTATGTGTGTATACATGTATATATATTAAATAAAACAAATCAATTAATTACTTTCTTCTTATTATATTTTATTTAATTAAAACAAAACAAAATGCATCATCACATTATTATTTCATAAATAACCATAATCCCCATATAATTGGCATGAATTTTTTCTTAACACCTCAAACTCCTCGTCGTTGTTACCTGTAAATATCATTAAATAGCACATTAATAACGATATTATTTTTGTCAATTATAACATTAGACTCTCCATTTACTATTAAATAGAAAAAATGGGGTGTTACAATAAACAAGCAAAATTTTAGCATCACTTAACTTAAATAACAACTAACATAATAAGTTAAGCATTTACTGAGTTATTCTTTGTCTACAACTAATCAAGGTCCTTGCAAGTATTATCCATACTAGTTTATGTTTCAAAAAATGAAAACAAAAAATTTGATAGAGTTTTAGCTAAGAAAATTCTAAAATCCTAAGTTTTCTAAAAAATATTTTGGCATTATAATTGTTTAGGAAACTAAAAAAATAAAAATATTTAAAGTAATTTTGCTAGATTTTTCCCCTCTCTCCTTGGCTAAAAAAAAAAATTAAAAAGACATACTTAAAATAAAAATACTAGAAATATTATTGAGCATAATTTTTATAGCATAAACTGAAAATATTTTACAAAAACTTAACTAAAAATTTAAACTTTTTAAATAATATTTTTCTAAACTGCATAGGGGATGCAAAGGTATTTATAGACTTTTAAAAATTACTCTTACAACATTTTCTATAATTTTTAATTGTTTCTTTGTTGAAAATTGGGCTTCAATTTTGTCAAATTATCGTTTTTCTTATCAGTTTCTACTTTTTTTTTCCCACGCCGATGGCCCTTCATCATTGTGCGAATCTGAGTTTACGATTAGGTGTGATGCGACGACTACATGTACGGGGAACGATGTAATATGAGGCATTGAAGTTACGATCTAACAACTTGTATTAAGTGAAAAGAAATGGGAGCAGGTGGGCCAAGTAGAGCTAGATCTAAAATACAAAAGGACTAGGAACCTACGACAGGTAGGTGATGCACATGTTAGAAAAATTTGGACCAAATCAGTTCAGATTTTGAATATAAACACACAATCAGATCGACTTTTAATAAATAAGACTCTAACTGTATACCTTTTGGCAATTTACAAACAAACAAATAATATCTGACAAGTTTAATTGTACAATTTTTTGACAAAATAAACATGAATTTAGAAAAATCACTAAAAGACATATGACATATTGTAAACCTTTTGACAAAAAATACGAATATAGAAAAATCATTCAGGATCTAAAAATTTCAAACTAACAACAAGAACAAATACGTTATACATCTAAAAATGTATCATTTTTTTAAAGTAAAACCAACATAAATATCTAACAACTATTGTAACGATAAAATAAAAACAATTTAGTCTTTAACATATACTGTGATAATCTAAAAACAAACAAACCCTCAAAACATAAAACATATTTTTTTTTACAAAAACACCCAAATGACCTCTATAGATTAAGAATTTACTCCTGTCTAATTTTCTTACAAACTAACAAACATGGTCTTTAAATGCCAGATTCCTGACGCTTTGTCTTTCTACATGGAATTTAGGCTAGAGATTAGAAATCGCACCTTGGACATATCCAAGTTCTTTTTAGAAAGGCCATCTTTGCAGAAATAGATTTTGTTCTCCCTATTTACTAACACAAATCTATACTTATCCTTACAACTCTATCACTTATATTTGTTACATCTAGACTCGATGACATGAGCTCTTCATCTCATCGTACTACGACTGGTATCCATACTTGGAACACCAGCCCTTTGATTGAAGTCACTCGAATGAATTTTTCCTTCAATCAGCATCCTCACATCACCAAGGATTCCAAAATACATGAGAATCTACAATCGAGTGACTCTAGACTTGTATTTCCAATTGAGAATCTTATGGGAAAGTGATGGAAAGTATTTTCTCAAGTGATTGTACTTTAGATCTATAGAAAACAAAGAAAAAAAAAACAAGAAAAAAATAAAGAAATAAAGAACAGATGTGTAAAATCTAAGGGGGGTTTACTAAAATTTGAAGATGGTTGAGGGGTTGAGGATGGGATTCGAGTTTATGAGAAAAAAAAAAGAGAAGATCTAAAAAATTAAGAACAAGCTTCAAATTTTAGAGAAAGAAGACAAGAATTCTAGAGAGAAGAGAGAATTTTAAAGATAAGGGGAGCTTAACAAATCTAAACTTTGATGCACAGTAATAAAATTTATAAATAATATGAGATACTATACTGTTTTAGACTAAATTGAGCTAAAATAAGCAAGCTCAACTGTTTTTTAATATAAATATTTATATTATTATTATATTATTATTATTATTATTAAAGGAAAAAAAAGGAACAAAAATCTGGAAGAAAAAAAAAAAGCAACAAAAATCTTGGGGGCGTGTCCCACCGCGTCTCTGCACACACATGTGTAGAGATATATAACTATAAGCCACTACCTATAGAACCCTACAGCACATACCCATTTATCAGCCAAAAAAAATGGCTAAAATTGATCTTCCGGATGGAGGATTATTGAGAGGCTGGGCTCTACGCTGTGTGATAATTCTATCGGTTTTTTTAGGAGAAGCTCTGAGTTGGAAGGTGAGACACTATGACTTTGACGTCGAATACATGTACGGGTCGCCGGATTGTGTTCAGCACGTGGTGATGGGGATCAACGGCCAGTTCCCCGGTCCCACCATAAGGGCCAACGCTGGCGACACCGTCGTCGTCCGCCTAACTAACAAGCTCCACACCGAGGGAGTAGTCATCCATTGGCATGGAATCAGACAGGTACAATTATATACAGTATATGATCATCTTCCAATATGCGATCAGACGATGTTTGTTATGATTTCTCCCGCTTTACTTTTTCCTGATTTTGTTATTTTTGTTATATACAACACGTGATCAAACCTCGGCCGCTCAAATCCAAACCGGAACTGGCATTCGACCGGACCGGGTGGTCGTTGGTTTTGAGTTTGTTACTTACTGCTTTTTTTTTTTTTTTTTTTTAAATCTTCAGTTGGGTAGTCCCTGGGCAGATGGAACTGCGTCAATCTCACAGTGTGCTATCAACCCTGGAGAGACCTTCGCTTATAGGTTCAAAGTTGACAGGGTAAACTTTTCCCACGTCAATAATATTCGAGTTTTTTTATTTTTTTATTTTTTTTGTACGATGAACAACAATGTTCTAGCTTCTTCTGTCTTGTTTTATGTTTCTCTGTCGATTCCTTTTAGCTAAAAAAAGGAAAAGCTATCAATGCCCCATGGCCTGACAATTTGGTGGGTGGTCGGCATGAGTGTTTTCAATTAAAAAAAAATATATATATAATACTACTATTTTTTGTGAGTTCAAAACACCGGTAATATACTTTGTAATATTTTTCAAATTTTAGTGGTTTTTGTTGACGGGGTACTGGTATACATCCCAGCCCGGCTCTCTTAGTGGGGTGGACTCCACTTGATGGGTCCTACATTGCTACACATCCTCACTGGGCTGTGGCCTGGCCTTCTCAGTGAGATGGGCCTCACCCGGTGGGTCCTACAGTGGGACCCATCGGATGGGGCCCACCCCACTGAGAGGGCCAGGCCACAACCCAGTGAGAAAAAAAAAGTTTTCACCCACCGGATGGGGTCCACCCCACTGAGAGGGCCGAGCCATAGCTCGGTGAGAAAAAAAAAGTTTTTCTTTTTGTTGTCGATAGTGTTGGACATATTAAGTTTCAACATCAAAGAGTTAATTGTTACAGTATGAAACTCTCACATATTACGATATGAAATAAAAGCATTCTATCATACAAAGCTTTCATATATTATAATATTTAAGTTTTAACTTAGTTTTCAAACACTCTGTATTACCTGTTCTGTTGCATAAAAAAAATTACTGATTTCAAAATATCACTTATATATATTAAATTGCGTATGGTGCATTACATGATTATATGGTATATAGGCGGGTACATATTTTTACCATGGGCACTACGGGATGCAAAGATCAGCGGGGCTATATGGGTCATTAATAGTTGACGTGGCAGAAGGAGAGAAAGAGCCTTTCCACTATGACGGTGAGCTAAACCTGTTGTTGAGTGATTGGTGGCACCAAAGTGCAGGTGAGCAAGAAGTTGGTCTCTCTTCTTTGCCGTTTCGTTGGATTGGTGAACCGCAGGTAATTCAATTATACATATATATATATATATAATTATCACCACTATAGCTCTGAATAAACATACTTGGCTTTGCTTTACTTGATGAATACCAGACTCCACCCACTCCACTTTGCCTGCTTCGAGGATTACTAATATTGGTTATAAATTTGTCTTTTTTAACGTACTTTTTAGAACTATATCGGTTAAAATTGGTTCTATCACATCTTAGCGTCAGATTCTGCATTCTACAATAGTTTATGAATGTTAATAGTAGTATAAAACCATACTTTTCAGCTTTGTTTTGTAGGGTAGGATATAAAAAGCAAAAAAAAAAAAAAAATTTCTCCATTTTTTGTATTCTTTTACTGGGAACGCTTATGCTGTTAGAATTTATCCTATCTTTAAATAGTGGAGTTGTCATTCAATGTTCTAGATGTCTTTTTCATTGTCATTACTAGTGCATAGTGTCTAGTCTCGAATACTTTTCTCCAAATTAAACTTGGAAAATTTTCAACAAGAAAAACTTTTTTTTTTTGAACCTTTAAGAATGATACACGGGGTTGGTATTGTCATGTGTGGTGGGTAAATGTTCGATCATTTTCTTTTTGACCATCTGAATTCCATAAGTGCATCAATTTGACAAAATAAAAAAAAAATGGGAAAAAATAAATGAGCTTTTTCTATAGTATTGTGGAAATACTCAACTAGGACTACTGCAATTTTTTTAAAAAAATAATAGAGTTAGTTAAAATTACAGCAAAATAAATTTAAAATATATGTAAATATTTTTTTGCAGGGATTTAAATATTATTTTATTCTATGAAAAAAACTCACAAAACAAAAAATTGAGACATAAAATAAGAAATAATACTAAAAAATATGGAAATTATTGGGCACCATATGCTGGTAAAATATGAATCCTATAATGTATGGCCTAGTGAAACCATTTTTTTACTAGTTGCGATTTTTTTCCCAAAGCAATTTGATTGTTTGGGGAATTCCAAGTCCCAACCTTAGTTCATTCCTATTAATATTCCTTTTCTCCTAGTTGTCATTTCATTTTTTTTTTTTTGTCAACATTGCACTTCTTCATTGGATTCTCGACTTTTGCAGAGCTTGTTGATCAATGGAAGGGGGCGGTATAATTGCTCGCTGGCAGCGCACTATAGCAACTCCTCGAACCAGTGCAAGTTGAAGGGAGGCGAACAGTGTGCGCCCCGTATCCTTCATGTGCTTCCGAAAAAGACTTACAGGCTAAGGATTGCCAGTATCACCGCCCTAGCTTCCCTCAACTTGGCAATTGGGGTAATATATATCTTTTTTTTTTTTTTCTTAACACCATTACGGGTGTGTTTGGCAGTGGTGGGAACCACTCAGTTTTCACCACAATCTCAGTTATAAACAGCGTAAAACTCTCACATGCCACAGTAACAATAAAAAAATATACTACAGTGTAAAATTCTCATATACTACAATAAAAGTGGTTCCCACCACTAGTTCCCACCACCTTTTCAAACACCCTATTTACATATATATATATATATATGTATATTTATATATAGGTAAAATAGTGTCTTCAACATCAGGATCAATCCGTAACTTGTGACATTATTCATTTGTGATTGTAAGTAACACTCAATGTGCTTAAATATATCACTTAATGTCACAAGTGTGGAATTATATTAAGCATATTATGCTAAAACAAATTAAGTGTCACATGAACGTTCATATAATACTGCATTAACAAGAAAAAATATTGCAAATATTTGGCTGATCCGGATGTGGAGACATTTTTTATATATATACACTCCAACATTAATACATGCATGCATATAGATAGATACTTTCTTCGGATAGCGTCCACACCCTAATTAAAACTGTTCCCACCGCTAAGATTTAGATTAGATGGTTTATAAAGTATAGAACCGTCAAAGAATTTACTCATAAGCTGCTCCAAGTTAATCACTCTCCCACCTATGAATTCCTTTTTTTTTTCTTTTTGATAAATTATATATGCATACATTACATAATATCAACTTGCTCATCTTGTTTTGCTAATGTTGTATTCATATTATGTCGCTGCTAAAAATAATATAAATTAGGTTAGGTACTTAGGACCAAACTTTTTCTCTCACGCTAAAAAGGATATAAAAGCTGAGAAAGTTTCTTGTCAATAATTCTTTTTGAAGGAGAGTGAAAAAAGGAATAATTTTGCTTCTCATGTACGTGTGAAGTTAAGCTAAAACATAAAAAGAATTGCTTTGCATGCATGTGACCACTGAGAGTCAATATTCTACTAATTCTAATTGGTCCGTTTGTAGGGTAAAAGTCAGGTTTGTTTTTTAGTATGTATAATTTAATAATGAATTACTTCGAGTTATTGTGTGAAAGAAAGACATGAGACATATGTTATCAACTCGTTATATATATATATATCAGACTGCTGATCAATAGTATGATTTTGGGTCTTGTACAAATTATAAATTAAAGTTTGGTAGTAAAGTTGCTACAAAATTCTTAATAATATGCTAAATGGAGTTGCATTTCATTTCAGGACATCTACTCGATCATGTTGAAATGTATGTAATATACATTAATAACTATGTAGTTACTACACAAAGCCGGTCAAGAATGGGGGAAGTAATTGGAATGGGGGAGAGAGAGAGAACGGAAAGATTGGAGTGCTCTCGCGATATAATCAAATTCTTTCAATAAGCAAGAAAGTCAAAACAATAATGATACGTGCAACAAAAGATTACCGTATATCCTTTCCCCAGTGCATGATAATAGGAAGTGGGGGAGCAATAATAACAACAACTAGTGATTAATGGTGGCGAATCAGATCTTGGGATGGAAATGAAATATACTTGCATGGTGATGAGAAGCACTAATGCCATTAATACTTCTCTTTAATCTTTTTCTAGAAATTGCCATTCTGCTTCTGCAGGACTGACTTTGCAAGTTCTTAATATACGAATATATATATATATATATATATATATATATATATATATATACGCCCACATATAATCATGGGTCCTTGAAAATTAACCAATATAACAATATCTCTATAAGATCATATAGAATAGTGAATCCCTCTGTTACTTCCACTTTAGAATATTTACCCGTGCTTGCTTATTTTGTTTATTTGTTTTCTTCTTTCTTTCTTTTTTTTTTTTGAAAGAATTTGTTTTCTTCTTTTAAATAAAAGTCTTGTGCTTTTAGAAATTTTTTATGGGACTATTTTTTTTTTTCAAATTTATCTTGAAAATGTCTTTCTTTTCAAACATATATACATTCTTAAATATTTTCACCCAATCTTTTAAAATATTATTTTCTTAAATATGATCCATATAACTATTTTTTTTTCTGATAGCTCAGGAAAATAATTTTCGCATGTGTCCAAAGTTTTTTTTTTTAAATACATTATATTTATTGTGTGATTGTTTCGACCAAAATGCATGTTTGGTTTTTATAATGAGCATTGGTTTATTTAAACCTGGTCGTCGATGGTTGAAGCGCTACTCCTTTAGATCAAAAACCTACATAGCTAGTGATCAGAGCTGACACTCTCAACATGAGAACCTCTAAATTCTATATTTAAACATTATATTATATGTATTAAATTTCAAAGCTTTCTAATTTTACGCTATTATTTTTAAAAGTTCATGTATTATATTTTTTAATTTCAAGAACAATCAAAATTAGAAATTCTGCATGAAAATTTCCTGAAAAAATCTAATGAAGATCAATTAGAAAAATAAAATATTTTAATATAGAAACATTGCCAGTCATATTCAGAATTTTACATGATTTGTGTAAAAGAACATGCACAATAAAAAATACTTTTGTTTATAATGGCAAGAACGTGCTTGTATTTTATTTTGGGTGTCACTTAGCTGAATGTCTAATATCTTCTCCACCTCTTCATATTTGTTTTTTAATAGATTTTTATTACTTATAATCACGACACAAATAATGATTGATCCTTTTCCCAGTACTGCAGCACTTGCTTTGCCTGCAGTCCATGTGATGTACGTCAGACAACATCTTATCCACAGTATTAGAAAAATGGGACTTGATTTGTTTATTATTTTAATCTATTTTTAGTAATTTTCACTTTTCTCCATTTGTCCTTAATCATTACTACTTCGACCCATAATCATATCACTAAAATTTTAATTTGAACTAATGATATAGCACTATACTATTATAAAAATTCTACAGTAAAGTATGCAAAGATATTGTATGGATACGGTCTTGTTTTAAACAATCAGACTTATATGTGATCTTGACCACATAATGTGAAACGGTGAAAACACCAGTAGTGTAGAGATGTGGGAATGTAAAATCAAACAATAGAAGAAATTGACTATAATATATAATTAACCATGGTGATCAATTAATCTTTTTTTTTTTTTTTTTGGTTGCAGAATCACAAAATGGTGGTTGTGGAAGCCGATGGGAACTATGTACAGCCATTCGCAGTGGATGACTTGGACATTTATTCAGGAGAGAGTTACTCAGTCCTAATAACCACAGATCAAGACCCTTCAAACAACTATTGGCTCTCAGTTGGTGTAAGAGGGAGACATCCGAGGACCCCACAAGGTCTTACTCTCCTAAATTACCGCCCAAATTCAGCATCAAAGCTCCCCGTTTCACCACCTCCACTCACTCCCAAGTGGAACGATTACAACCACAGCAAGTCATTCACCAAGAGAATATTTGCCCGGATTGGGTCCCCTAAGCCTCCAAGAAACTACGACCGTCGGATCATCCTTCTCAACACTCAAAACAGGATCAACGGCTACACCAAGTGGGCCATCAACAATGTCTCCTTGGTATTACCACCAACCCCTTACTTGGGCTCCATCAAGTTTGGGCTCAAGAATGCATTCGACAGCGCAAGCCCACCCGAAGGCTTCCCCGTCAATTATGACGTCATGAAACCCCCGGTTAATGCGAATGCGACACATGGCAGCGGGATCTACATGCTAAGGTTAGGCACCACAGTGGATGTGATACTACAAAATGCAAATGCCCTATCCGCGAACGTTAGTGAAATTCACCCGTGGCACCTGCACGGGCACGATTTTTGGGTTTTGGGTTACGGTGATGGGAAATTTTCTGCAGGAGACGAGAAAAAATATAACCTCAAGAACCCGCCGCTTAGAAATACAGCGGTGATTTTCCCATATGGATGGACAGCTCTCAGGTTTGTTGCAAACAATCCCGGGGTTTGGGCATTCCATTGCCACATTGAGCCCCATTTGCACATGGGAATGGGAGTGATTTTTGCTGAAGGTGTTCACCAAGTAGGGAAGATACCTAATGAGGCTCTTGCATGTGGCCTGACTGCAAATATGTTCTTGAGCGGTAATCACAACTGAGATATTAATGATTAATCAAAGCTCTACTTAGTAGAGTTGTGTTGTAGTAATACCCTCCGCCTAGATACTCTTTTCTCTTCCTCTCCATTTTGGCTTAATCTTTTTTAGTATGAAATGAGTGCACGCGAGCTGTGTAATTTATTCATATCATGTATTTGGCTCTTGAATCTTGATGTTGTCATTTTGCTAGACTGGTCCAATGTCAACATTTATTGCCATGTAACCTGGCCATATATATATACAGCCTACCTTTCTGTATATTTACGTAATTGGATTTTGAATATGATTATGAATCATCGTCAAGGTAATTGGATTTTGAATATGATTATGAATCATCATCAAGGTAAGGGTAAGCAATAGTAATAAGAGCGACATATCATGGATCATGGATGGTAAAAGCAAGGATGAAAATGTTGATGTTTATAGAGTTATCGAGGTTTTGATTTACAGATAATGTCCATAGAAAATATAATACCTGAAAAACTCTCAATATATTACACATAAAATATTTAAAGAATTATGATTAAGCAATATATTGTGTCACGAGGATTATAGTTTACATTCAAATTTGATGAAAAATTCCACAAGAGTAAAAATGAGATTTTTAAGATTAAAACTGATGCCATAGTAAGTAATAAATAAATTAAATAAAGATGAGAGTTAGTTGATGAGTAAGGAAAAATAAGCTAGAAACTTAATTGTTTCAAAATATGTTGAAACAGATTTTGAAATGAAAATGCTATATAAGGAAAATGTAGTATAAATATATAGAAATTATACTGTATAAAAACTAAGCAGTGCAAAATTATACAGTATGGGATAATGCTGTGTAACTACTATATTGATAAAGTTAGTAGTATAGAAATTAGATTAGATAAAGTTAAGCAGTAAAAGAATTATAATGTGTGGAGGATATCTATCAGTATGGAAGGTTGTGAAACCTCATAAACTATATAGAAAAGAAGGCTAACAATATGGGAAGTCGACCGGCAGTATAAGAAAAATACAGTGCGATGTGAATTTGGACAGTTTAACAAGTAAAGTAGGGCCCACAAAGAAATACCTAAATGGTGGAAATTTTTCTACATCTCCCTTAATGGTGACCAGTTTTAACAAGTGATGGGAGTTACTTTTTGAAATTTCAATTTTGTCCCTTGATTAATTATTTTTGCAATTGAGGACCTAAAAGGATAAAATCCACCAAAGTGCCACCCAAGTGGTGGGAAATTGGCCACATCCTCCCTCTTAAGGGAACCAGATTTTTCTCACAAAAAGGAGCCAATTTTATGACAAAATAGTCCTAGCTGAAATGTCTTAATGTGGCCTTGGTTCATTATTAGACAATACTCACTTTTTTTTTCATCATTTCTTTGCTCCATGAAAACATAAGAACCCCTTTTTTGGGTATGGCCTATATTGGTCATCCTGTGTCTAGAAGTGGCCATTTATTTATTTGTTTAATGCTTGGGACCTGAGTATAATGCTTTTCACTCATCCATTTGTTCTCGACCCGATGCACCCTCTATTGAAGAAGTTCACAGTATATTCTTGAGTTATGATTTCCGCATCGAAAAACAATCCACTGCTCTGCAACTAGACCCTCGTCAAGCTAATCTTGCCAAACACAGCTCTCACAAGCCTAACAACAGCTCAGCTACCTTCTCTACAATCTCCACACCTAAAACTTATTTTTCTCCCTTTCCCAATACTCAGGCCGGAATATTGGGTAAGCCTCAAGCATCTCATTTCTAACATCAGTGGAAACCAAAATATCTTCCTGGCGTGCGTTCCTAATGTCAAATATGTGGAACAATGGTCCGCACAACAAATGTATGTTATTATCGGACCAACTTAAACTACCAACTGCGAATGTCAATGCCGTCCCCTACTCAGCCATCTCCGAAGAATCTCAACACGGCGCTGCACTCAGCCCAGGCTCCCTTTAATCCATCTCCTTCCTGTGGTTTCGTAGATCCTTTCTTGGCTGCCTCTCACACTACGAGCTCCTCTATTTCTCCTTTTTCTGGTTGGTACATGGACTCTGGTGCTACGCCCCACTTTACTCCAGATCTGTCCTTGCATCAGCACCCGGGTCCTTTCACTGGCTCGGATCAGGCTATGATAGGTAATAGTAAGTCACTAAGTCACTACCCATCTCTCATGTTGGCTCCAGCTCTATCCCTTCTCTCTTTTGGTAAGAATGATTTAATTGAAATTATTTATTTAATTTTGTTTCCTAAATATTTTCATGAATGTAAAGTTTATATTTAAAATTAAATGTTTTAAAAACCTAGTCCTAATAAGCCTTTCGCTCATATTTTTATTTGTTTTTAAAACTTTTCCCTTAGGTGGAATTCAGCTTAGGACCGATTAGGAGTCCATTGATCAGACTCACGAGCAGTAAAAGACCCCGAGTATGTTATTTATTATTGTAAATCAATGCATGTAATTCTTTAATTTTCTTTTCTTATATTGGACTATGGTTGTAATTTTTAATTATTGTCGATACTATGTGTATAGACAAGTTGTGGGCCCGGTGGGTCCCAACATGTATTTCTCTCTCTTAATTATTTTATTTTATTTTATCTTACATGTTTTTATCATTTTAAATAATTGTTTAAAAGGTTTTAAATTTATCACATTTTTAATAATTAACTAATTCCTTAAATAAAAAATTTTTAACTAAAATTTGATGAATTAAATTAATTCAACCCGTCATGTCACCTCCTGGGTTTTGAGGCATGACAAAATGGTATCAGAGCTCTAGGTTATGAACCTTGGGAATTGTGCACACATAGGTACAGTAATGAAATATCATTGACAATCCAATTTTGTTTTCAGAACTGAGAGAATGGCACCAAGGCGTCGTT
The DNA here is from genome assembly GCA_025403435.1 of Artocarpus heterophyllus. Lineage (NCBI taxonomy): Eukaryota > Viridiplantae > Streptophyta > Magnoliopsida > Rosales > Moraceae > Artocarpus > Artocarpus heterophyllus. The sequence goes on from CM046337.1 coordinate 36,529,328, forward strand.
TAGCTACTGATGATGCGAATTTGGCAAATGACGAAAGTATGATGGGGGCGATGTTTACTGTTTTTCGGTAGATGGCAGCAAGGGCAAGACCAGAGGACTCCAAGACAAGTTACCAGCATGCATTTATTCCTACCTTTGACTTAAATGGAGACCCATAGATGGCTGAGTATTGGTTAGATTTGGTGGTAAAATATTTGGATGCCCATGGCATACCAGTGGAATACTATGTGGAGTTTGCAGCTTACAAATTTGAAGGCAGCGCTAAGGCTTAGTAAAAGCAAGCCAAACGTCTAAAAAACAACGGGAATATTAGCTGACAAGTTCAAGGAGTTATTCTACTAGTGTTACTTCCCATAAGGGTATAGAGATCAGAAGGCCGCCAAATTTTATAAATTGAAGCAGGGTGACATTTTGGTCAGGAATATGAAGCAAAATTCAATGAGTTGGCTAGATTTGCTTCATCCGTTGTGGCATCTAAGTGTGAAAAGTACATTAAGTTCTAGGAAGGACTTAAAGGATCCATTCGACAGCAGTTGGTTGCTTTAAGACTCTGGAATTTTGATGAGTTGGTAGCATCAGCCCTATTGGTGGAAAATGATTATGCCCACTATTGTGAGAACTAAGGAAGGACACCCAGAAGACCTCAGAGAAGCAACAGGAGAGGTAGCAACCACCAAACTTAAGGAAAGAATCAACAGGGTAACGTGAACAGTAGGAGCAGCTGTTCATCAGGCAGCGGATGTAGCAACCCTTACAACTTTCATTGTCACTATTGCCAGTAGCGGGGACAGATCAAGATAAACTACCTGATCAAGAATGCTTGCCTAGGACTTCAGACTGGAGAAGGTGCAAGCCATCAGCCTTAACCTCAGTCCTTATTTCCACCTCAGCAACTCCTTTAGCTGCAATTTCATCAGTTTACTCCTTAGCAACTGCCATACCTTGCATAAGGATATCAGCCATAGAATTTCCAATGTAATGGCCCACAGTATTGAGCATCAAGTACGACTAGCGTGCAGTTTCCTCCACCATAGCAATATCGGCCGACTAATCCAGGATCCAACAACGCTGGTAGAGGAAAGGGGAAAGCTCCAGCTTAGGTTTGCACTAGGACTTCTGGGAGCTTGGACGCTCAGACTAGTAATGCAGTCGTCGATGATATGGTTTTAGTGTTACAGTCTTTAGTACATATTTTATTCGACACCGGTGCCACTCATTCTCTCATTTCAAGCTCTTTTGTACATGCCTTAGGATTAGAGATAGAAGAAATGGATGAGCCCTTGGTTATTACCTTACTCCTGGGGTGGGTGTGTGTGAATTGTTAATGTAAATCTTGTAAAATAATGATTAAGGGTGAAACTTTGAAGAGTAATTTGATTGTAATCCCTATGAGTACATATGATATAATTTTAGGAATGGACTAGTTGTCCAAGTATAACGCTGTTATAGATTGTCAACTTAGGAAAGTGACTTAGTGTCTGATAGGGGAAAAACAATCACTTACCAGGGTGGTAATGATCGAATAATGAGTGAGCATCTCATGGAGGACAGAAGAATTTAGCTTGCTATGCCCTTCTTATGAACCTAAAAGAAGAGTCCAGTGCATTAGGAAAAAGTGCAGCAATTCCAGTGGTTGATGAGTTCGAGGATGTCTTCCCTAACGAGTTATTGGGATTACCACTGTATCAAGAGATTGAGTTTGGTATTGAGTTGTTTCTGAGAACTACTTTGATTTCTATGACACCATATCGGATGGTACCGGCAGAGATGAAAGAGTTAAGAGAGCAACTTCAGGAGCTTGTTGACAATAGGTATATTCAAAATAGCACATTGTCGTAGGGTGCATAGATTTTGTTTGCCAAGAAGTATGATGGAACCCTTAGGTTGTGCATTGATTACCGACAACAAAATTTGGTTACCGTGAAGAACAGACATCCACTACCTAGGATCGATGCATTATTTGATCAACTAGGAGGTTCGTAATACTTGTCAAAGATTTACAATCTAAATACCACCAGCTTAGGATTAAGGAAGAAAACATCCTCAAGACAGCCTTCAGGACCCAGTATAGACATTTTGAGTTTCTAGTGATGTCGTTTAGGTTGACAAATGCTCTAGTAGCTTTCATGGATCTGATGAACAAGATTTTCAGACCTTATTTGGATTTGTTTATGATCGTGTTTATTGATGAGATACTGATCTATACTAAGACCTAGAAGGAGCATGAAGAACATTTGAGGATTGTACTTTAGACTCTATAGGAGCACCAGTTGTATACCAAGAAGGAAAAGTGTGAATTTTGGCTAACCAAAATTAAGTTTTTGTGCCATGTCATCTCTGCGCAAGAAATTTCAATGGATCCTTCTAAGGTAGAAGCCATAATGGTGTGGGAACAATTGAGAAATGTGGTAGAGATCTATGTTTTCTTAGGACTCGTAGGACACTATAGGAAATTTATAAAGGATTTCTCGAAGATAGCGACTCTATTGACACGGTTAATCAAGAAGAATGTCAAATTCAAATGGGATAAAGAATGTGTGTTCGCCTTCTAAGAATTGAAGAATCGGTTGACAACCGCTCTGGTGTTGATTATCTCAAGTAGTGATGAGTCGTATGAAGTCTACATGGCTGCCTGAAGACACAGGCTTGGGTGCGTGTTGATGTAACATAGGCACATTGTGGCATATGGATCGAGATAGCTGAGACCTCACAAGCGGAACTACCCCACTCACAACTTAGAGCCGCAGCGGTGATTCAGGCACTAAAGATCTGGAGATATTATCTGTATAGGGTGACATTTTAGGTTTTTTCTGACCATAAGAGTTTGAAGCATCTGTTCACTTAGAGGGATCTGAACTTGAGGCAAGGAAGATGGATGGAGTACATGGAAGACTATGATTTTGCGCTGCAAAAAAAAACCTAAAATCTGAAGAAAAAAAATTCTAAACCAAAAAGAAAAAAAAAACACTTAAAACAAAATTCTTAAAAAAACCCAAAGGGTGCCCTTCTTCTTCGACGATAGCCTGGCGTCAAAGGTCGCCAGTAGATCTAGACAGAGTTCTCCACCTCACTGGAGACACAAAGACAATGGCACGGCTTGGTGCCGATGGTTGCCAACGTTCCCATCGCGACACCATCACGAGAGGTAGATCTCATCCTCTCTAACATACCCATGCAATTCCCTTAGCGTCGGACGCTGTTGGAGGTCGCAACTCGTGACATACCTAACTCTTTGACATGGTTTCCATTGCGAGCAGCGTCACAAGGCAAGATCACCGGGGGTGCAATCTGAATCAGATCACTACTATTGAAGGAGATGCTGGGGAGAGGCGGCAACATCATCTGCCATTGTAGAGGAGTACTGAAGGAGAGAAGGAAGAGGGTGGGTTTTATTTCATATTAAATCCTGTGTGGTAGGTCTATTTTAGTTTAGGATTCCTCTATATTTATCTACCATTCGATTTTGATCTAATGGTTTTTAAAAACTCTCCTCTAGTGGAGAATTTTTCTACCCCCTCCATAGACCAACCCAAACACCTATTCAACCATTAGATTTTTTTTTCAAAGAATAAGTCACTTACTTAGAGGCCGTTTGATATTGTTTTTATTTTGTTTTTGGTTTTTTGAAAAAGTTAAAAATGAGAATATTTTGGAGAACGTGCTAGGCTTGTTTTGAAAATTGTGTTGGTTGATACTTTTTTTAAGAATGGGTACAAAAAATGCAAATGCGCTTGGTTTGCTTTTTTTTGAAAATGACTAACTAAAAAATTTCAAACAAAAATATGAACAATAATCATATTTTACAATTATTTTAATGATTTTCATTGCTTCCTCTTTAGATTAATTATTTTAAAAATTGCACATAAATGATGACTTACTTGTAACTAGGACCACGACTAATAAAATTGAGTCACATCTCCTTAATGTACCATACATTACAAATCATACATGATCAATAATAAGTATGATACATACAAACATATTCTTACATCTATCCTCAACTAATGGTAATGTGCCCACATTTGAGCAGTTAATTGGTCTCTAAACTCATACATATATTGCCTATTAGCAATAGTAGCACCAAAGAATCTTACTTCTTGTTCGTCATTGTTTTTTCATCGTCTTTATGATCTTTGACATTCAATTGGCTTGTCGACATCGTACAATGTAAATAGAGGATCATTAAGTGTGTGCATTTTAATTAAATTATGAATTACACAACATGCAACGACTATTTGTGCTTGTTTTTCTAATGGGTAATTCATCATATGTTTGAGTATGGTGAACCGTGCTGTAAGAATACCAAAAACGCATAGTTCCCAGTGAAGGACTATGTTTTTTTGTCACTCTTGATAAGTATGTTGTTGAAGAAAAGAATCAACAAGAAATTAATGGCCACATTTAAGAAAGTATAAGATTAGTACAATGAATTGATGTCTAAAAAAATGAGAAAGCAGAAGATGAGTACAATGACTTGATGTCCAAAAAAAAATTATTATCAAGGTTAGTGCCTCATCCCAAGTGTATAACCCATAGTCCTAAGTGGAGGACCATGTTTTTTTATCACTCATTCTTACTATGCTACTGAAAGTTACTTTACCGAAAGGACCATTTTTTTTTTTTTTGAAGTTGGGGTGGGGAAACTATACTTTTTTTTGCATGGAATATTTTTATTGTATGCAAAAAGAATATAACTATTAGGTGCAAATAGTTTTATTGCATGGAATATTTTTATTGTATGCAAAAAATATAATAATTAGGTGTAAATAGTTTTTTTATTGTCTCCTTGAGAATAAAATTAGGTGGTTACAGGCATTAGGACTCAACAGAAAATCAGGTGGCTTTATAAGATCAAAGCAGTTAAATAGTTTTATTGTATGTAAAAAAATATAATTATTAGGTGCAAATAGTTTTAAAAACGCATAGTCCCCAGTGGAGGACTATGTTTTTTTGTCACTCTTTATTACTATGCTATTGAAGAAAAGAATCAACAAGAAATGAATGGCCATGTTTGAGAAAGCAGAAGAATAGTACAAGGACTTGATGTCCAAAAAAATGAGAAAGCAGAAGATGAGTACAATGACTTGATGTCCAAAAAAGTTATTATTGAGGTTACTACTAGAATAGAGCAAAGTAGATGAGAGAATTTAATGGCTATGTTTAAGAAAGCAGAAGATGAGTATAATGATTTGATGTCCAAAAAAATTATTATCGAGGTTAGTGCCTCATCCCAAACGTATGGTAGTTATAGGCATAGCCTTATGGCAATTGCACACTTGACCCCGCCATAAAGTCAAGGGTTCCAATCCCCCTATCCCCAAACTTTATAAAAAAAAAAATGTATCGTATGATCAGTGATTAAAAACGCATAGTCCCTAGTGGAGGTCCATATGTTTTTGTCACTCTTTATTCTAGTCTTGTACTCTTTTTTTCATTGATCTTATAACATTTCGGTGATTAGTGATTAAAAACGCATGGCTATGTGGTGTTGTTTTTATTTTGTTTTTGGTTTTTTAAAATTTGAAAATGAGAATATTTTAGAGAACAAGCTGGACTTGTTTTCGAAATTATGTTTGGTTGATGCTTTTTGTCTTTTTTCAGAATGGGTATGAAAAATGAAAATGCATTTGGTTTACCTTTTTTTTTTTAAAACGAGTAACTGCAAAATTTTTGAACAAAAATATGAACGATAATCATATTTTATAGTTATTTTTAATGATTTTTATTGCTTCCTCTTTAAATTAATTATTTAAAAAATTGCACATAAATGATGACTTACTTGTAAGTAGGACCACTACTAATACAATTGAGTCACATCCCCCTAATGTACCGCACATTACAAATCATACATGATCAATAATAAGAATGATATATACAAATATCTTCTTACATCTATCCTCAACTAATGGCAGCAACAATAGCACCAAAGAATCTTACTTCCTGTTTGTCATTATTTTGTCGTCGTCCCCAATGGAGGACTATGTTTCTTTGTCACTTTTTATTAGTATGTTGTTGAAGAAAAGAATCAACAAGAAATTAATGGCCATGTTTCTTTGTCACTCATACATATATTACCTGTCAGCAACAATAGCACCAAAGAATCTTACTTCATGTTCGTCATTATTTTGTCGTCGTCCCCCGTGGAGGACTATGTTTCTTAGTCACTCTTTATTAGTATGATGTTGAAGATTAGAATCAACAAGAAATTAATGGCCATGTTTGAGAAAGCAGAAGATTAGTACTGTAACGACCATCCTTACGTGGCCGTTATTTAATTTCATAATTTTAATACTTATAAAATATTTTAATATGAGGTCCTTAAATTTACAGAATAATTTTTTTTTACAACAACATTGAAGTGAATAAGAATATTATTTTCTCAAACATAATTAAAACGTGATAACAATTATTTCTTTTAAATATAACCATAGTCTCTAGATACTTAATTCATTTTATCATATATTTACTTCTTAAATCATAGCCATAATAATCCCTTAAAACTTATCTTTTAAACATAGAGATAATTATTTATAAACTATTACTTTTAACACATATTTTAATTTAAATAAATCTATTTCGAAAACAATTCAAAATTGAATACCATTATAAAATCCTATTTTAAATGCTCTTTAATGCTTTTTTCATATTATTTATTTATTTTACTTGTAATTTATCATCTTAAAACTAACATAATAATTTTCTTAAAACTTAGTCTTTTTAAAACTAAACATAACGATAATTTCTTATAATTTATTTGTTTAAATCTAACATATTAGTCTTTTTAAAGCATAACCATTTAGACTTTCATAATAACATCTTCATAAAACAAATTCATTAAAAACCTTGCTTATTCTAACATAAAACTCATACAGTCATTTTTATTCTAAATGATCTTGTAATTTCCTTACTTAAAAAATTCATGCCTATTTGTTGCATTTTCCAATACAACATTTTTAAATCTTAACATTCGATAGACCATGATTGTATAACTACAACGCTAGTTTTCAAAAAACTTGCATACATAATCTTATTTACTTTTTAATGCATACTTAATTTCATAAAATAAAAACATGCATAATTTCATAAACTTATGAATGTAGAAATGTTAGTGGTATCCATTCTCATCTCCATCATTCATCCACCACTAGCCACTGGCCAATCAAGTGATACTGATAGGTTCCTTATCTACAGTATGAACACACTTAAATAAGCTTTCGCTTAGCAAGTAGGAAGTTCAACTCACAAAACAATTTGAAGATCATTTGATAAATCAATGCATGATCATTTTATGCTTGTTTATTGATTTGTTTTATGCTCAATTATTCAAACTTTATCTTAACTTACTGTTTGTAATCGACATCATCATTATCAAAGGATACAACGATGGTTAGGCAAAATTAAGTGTCGTTGTATGTCAAATACATACAACAACAGTTTTTAACCATCATTTAATACGGATGTGAAACCTTTGAGAGTCTAGGGATGGCATATTAAACCATTTTTTTTGCAATATATATATATATATATATTGCTAAAAATGCCATAGTAAATGACGGTTTTTGCAAAAGCTGTCGTTAAAAGTCTCTAAAAATTTATAAAAATTCTTTTAACCAAAAATTATGTCCTTGCTAACCCAACAATTTTTTAAATATTATTCACAAATTAAGGCAAACATGTTTCATCTTTCATCAAGTAACACAACCAATGATTTTCTAAGAAATTTATTACAAATCCTTCTTTTCATTTAGAATCAATATGCAAAACAAATACAATAAACGAAACTTTTTCTACAAGTCCTAACTAACAAAAAATACTTTGAAAATGGTAGTAAACAGCAACAAAAGATAAACGATATTTCTAAAAGTAAAAGATGAAGGAACTAGGAGAAAAACATCTTACAGTAAGATCATGATAGACGGAGGTGGCAAACATAGTGGCAAGGGATGGCAACCTGTGGGCATGGTCAAGGTTGTCCCGATGGTAGCGGCAATGGTAGAGTTGAAGGAATAATGATTGTGGAAGAATAAAGAAATTTAGGAGAAAAACTTTAAGTTTTGGGAGGACAAAGTTAGAGAGAGAGAGAGAGTTAGAGATAAGTCAAAGCGAGAGGGATTTTAGAAAGAGGATGGGGAAGTTGAGAGAAAAATATGGAGTTTGTAAATGAAAGAGATAGAAGAATAGAAGCAAATAGCGTTAAGTTATAGAAAGAATGAGAACATTTGAATAGTTATAGAAAACAAATGAGCACGAAAAAGTGCACCGATTTTTTCAAAATTTTTGGATATTAGACGATAGTTTATGGAAAACTGTCATCGAATATGGCATTTTAAACGACGGCTTGTAAAAAGCCTCCGTCTAATATGCGTATGTAGAATTCCAAACGTGTAGCTTTTTCTTTTTTTATATTAGATGAAAATTTTGGAAAACGGTCATCTAATCGATGTCATTTATTCTACAAAATGTTAGAGTGATTGTAAGTATATGTTGACCCTGAATCCTGGCATGAATGTAACCTTAACATTGAAGGTAAACTATTATAAATTTGCATATCTATTTACCAATTTGTACTTTACATTCTCGTTTTTATCCTCAGTCGACTTAAGACTAAATAACTCATTGTTCCAATTAAAGCCTGGAGCAGTCATTGGCCCTCTAAACAAATTAAATTGTAAATTTAAGACTCTACAGAGTCACATTTTTTACTTTAAATAATCAAATAATTGGTCTGTTATATGTATAAATGAATCATAAAACTCTTTCCTGCATGCTCCATTAGCATCACAAACATGATTTGGAAGTTTTATAACCAAATGATAACTAGTGGCATTGGGCCTTCTTTCCATCTTAGTTGTTTAAATTGCTTGCGATTCTTTAAAATTTTGAATCCTTATCCAATCCATGGAACTTCAATTTGACATACTTCATTATACTTGCAATTTCCAGCATGTCAATTTCAAAAGCATTATAATTTGAGTCTTGAGATGTTTGATTTCTCTATTTGCTGGACATCACAAATAAAGAACTATTTAGGAGATCTCACAGTGGTCAAAATATAAGTGTGAGAAAAGAACCTTACCTCTTAAGATAGCTTTTAGGGCTGAAAAAGCCCAATGCAACCCAATGCTTTATCAAAGATAGGTTAACCAACAAGTCTCAGCCTCTGAAAAAGCAGGTCAAAGGTCATCCGACTCAAAGCCTGATCGTGTGATGGGAGATATAGTTGACGAAATCCCATGTCAGTTATGGAAAGGGTTGATAGTCATTTTGGTAAGTAAGTACGAGTGAAAGCCTCGCCTCTTGAGCCGGCTTTTAAGTTTAAAAAGGCCCAGTATCACCCATCCAAAACGAAATAGGTTATCTTCTTAGCAAGTCATATACATATTTTGATGTAAAAAAATATTATATACATTGACTTTGTGTATATTGGATTGATTGTGGATAATGTTAATATTGGATATTCAATTTGTAATTTGTGAAAAAACATTACATGTACTGACAATTGTCAATAATGAGATTTTCTATGACAAATAATGTGCTTCATTTTGAATATTTGAAATATAGAATATAATATATTTCTTTTCAAAAAAGAAAAGGTCATTTCGCTACAATCTAGCTACAAAGTAAATTTTGCAACTGATTTTCTCAGCTACAAATTTTTAACATAGTGCTGCAAAACGGTTTATAGCTAATTCAAACTTTTCTTGTAGTGATACTCTTTAGTCATAATTTTTCATAAGTAAGAGCACATTTAAATAAAAATAAAAAAATTAATAAAGGCACATTTAGAGGTTTTATTAGAGATAACATAAATTTTGATAAATTATTATTCAATAAAAACACAATTAAAGTTTTACATATAAAAATAAAATTTTATGCTTCTAAAAAAATTAATTTTAGACCTTACTAATTTTTTAGAAAAAAAAAAAGAAAAGATAATCGCCAATCTATACGTTTAACCTTTTTTTTTTTGGTCCATGCTCTTAACTAGCTATGCCGGCCTTGGAGCAAAACTCTCTCTCTCTCTCTCTCTCTCTCTCTCTCTCTCTATATATATATATATATATATATATATATATGGCACCATCGATGATCATCGCAGCGTATTTTCAAGTAATCACAACTTTACGTATTAATTACACGACGTACCAATTATGAACCAAAGATCTCACATTATCTTAAATGGAAATCACTTAATGTTTAAAAAACCAGTGGTGACGATCATCACTCTTGATAAACAAGATTTATCCTTGTCTTGTGCTTTGCAATCCAGGATTCAATGATTTTGATCTCTCTATCTCGTTGCAAGATCAACCAATCTGGGTCACTTGGTGTAGGAGTGAGAATATCCAAACAATGTGCTCCTGATTGTCACAACAATCCCCAAAATTGTTATGATCTTGTACTATATATGTAGTTAAATTTTCAAAGTTCAACCTACTTTTCTGATTAATAATTTACCTTTGTCAGAATATAGAGCTACAACAGAACTAGAAATGTTCTTTAAGACACTGTAATTCAATAGATAAAATGAACTAGATTAGCACAATAAGAAGAAAAATAAAATAAAAAAGGTGATAATTTTCAAATCCTCGCCTGGGTTTTCTTTCTTTCTATTTTTCTTTTTTCTTTTTTTTTTTTTGGGTTATTCTTATAACTTAGAAAAAGCTTATTTGAATTTAAAATAACAAAAAAATTCTCTCCTGGTCTATTTCTTAGACATGTATGCCCTAAGGAGTAAAAATATAATAAGTTTTTGGAGACATTTTTATCAATAAAGAATTTATTTATTGTTTATATACCAAATCTTGTCCTCTTTACGTTCATATTTGCTGAATGTATATTAAGCAAAAAAGTCTGAGACTGTCGGTCTAAACTTTTAAAAATTGGGCATATGGTGGACAGATTATGCGGAAAACACGATTTTTAAGGTGATGGTCTAAAACATAAGATCCGCGATTGAGGGAATAAAGTTGAGCACTTTATTCATGTAAAGATTGTTATGTTGTCTATATCTCAATTGGGAGATGGTTTGTCTTGACCATCGGAGGTAGACTCCATGAATAGAAACATTGGCACGTTGTCATAGGTGACAATGTGTTGGATCAGGACATAAAGTGAATTGATTTGAATTAATAATTATGTCTCAACAAATTGATTCACTTTAGACAATCATTTGTATTGTATCTTAATCCTGAGATGAATAGTAGGCCCGTTGTCTTGACTTGTGTCTTTTGATGTACCAAAGGGTGACACCCACATCTTAATAGTAATATGCATGCCAGTATGTTGGAGGCATGACACTTGATAACGTAGACCTGTTATTCATAAATATGGAATCCATAGCTCCTCTTTAGAAGTAATGATATCCTCTTATATACGTTATCCTGTAATTGAAAAACTGAAGCGCTCAACCATTTGGATACATAGGTGTAACCAAATGGTATACTGTCTTTGGATAGTAAGTTTTCTAATGGTGAGATAATGGAACATAAGATAAAAATAATTGGTAAGGTAAGACAAAACTTGTCCTTAAGCCGATTATGGATTATCATATAGGGATACGATACACTATGATATATCATGGAGACTTAGCTATACGAGCTTCGTAATTCTATGTAGTTCGCGAGTACAGCTCCAAGCTTTTAGTGAAGTAGCGTTAGAGTTTATTATTATGAAATGTATATCTAGGATATTGGGTTTCATAATTATCGAGAGCTTGAACTATATAGGTCCATTTGGTCCCCTTTGCTAGCTCACAACATCCTGTAACGACACGGCATGCTTTTCCAATAATTGGTAACTTATGTCAAATTTATTAGATTGGTTGAAATTTGGAAGAATCAAATAATTCATGTCTGTTTATTGGTTGAATTAATTTTGTAATAAAAATTAATTCAAGATAAACTTGTTGAATTGTAAGGATCAGATAATTCTTGTCTGTTTATCGGTTGATTTAATTTTTGGATAAATTAGATCAAGATAAACTTGTAAAATTATTGGGAATTCATTTATTTTCTTAGAGATTATCTAGATAAAATTGTTTTAATTAGATAACTTTTCTATTGGATTATTTGAATTAAAACTCAGACTTTATCCTATAGAATCTCGGGTGAAAAATAAAAGATTCATTGAGATTTTTTTTCGACAGTTCGGCATGCCGATCCTCAAGTTTAGCCTGCCGATGGGGCAAGTTCGACCTGCCTATTAGACAGATCGGCCTGCCTATGCACGAAAAAAAAAATCATGCGTTTTTGCACTGATTTCATCAGATATTGATCCCAATTTGATTCTGATTTGAATTTTTGAGACCTAATTTGATAAGGAGTGACCCTAGACCCAACCTCTATAAATAGGGGGTAAGTCACACAAGTTATTAAGATCAATTGAGAGATTAAGAGTGATACTCTACTAGTGAGAATCTGAAAACTCCCTGAGAGCTTTTGTTCACAAATTACGAACACTTGCTTTGGGTTCTCTCGATTGGTTGGAAGGAAAGTCCCCTAGTGGAAGAGCTATACGTGTGAGCCCACACTCACTCTGGTCTTGGAAAGAGAATAGCAAAGAAGACCAGTTGGTTGAGGCTCTTTTGAAACGTTACTTCTCTTCACATTTTTCGAGGGTTCTTCAGCACACAAAGGTTAGTAAGATCTGGTTAATTTATGCATATAGCATGTCAAACTTGTGTTTTGGAAAATACTCTGATATAAAATTTTTAAAATTTTGCTGCGTATTATTTTTTCCAACAATTGGCATCAGAGCCAGGTTTTACATAAATTTACGAGTTTGTAATCATGTTATATGTATAAATTTTGTAATCTTAATCTCTCCTATGCTTGAATTTAATTTTATAGAGAGTTGGCACTCTAGGTTTCTATATATTATATATGTTGTCATGGATTATGTGGTGAATGTTTAGTAATTAATTATGGTTGATTAAATTCTTTTTTAACTATTTATTAATTAATTAATTTACATCGGTTATGGTTCCTTAGAGGTTAGAATGTGTATCTAGGTTTTTCATGTACTTAGATAGCGAACTATCATCTCCGTCTAGGAATTATTATTTACTTTTAAATGTATAAGATTTTTGTAATTAAATAATTATTCGGAGAAAACGGATCGAGAAGATGGATTTAGAAGTCGGATCTAGAAGAATGATGATAGGTGCTCCAAGGTATTTCCTGAGTCTCTAATTTTATATTTTTGAATTGTTAAAAATAAATTGATGAATTGCATTAAAATTTGTATTTTCTAAAATGGGAGATTTCTGCTCGGTCGGCATGCCGAACTCACCAGTTCGGCAGGCCGATGGTCACAGATATGCAGGCCTAACTTGAGGTTTGGCAGGCCGTCAGTGGGGCAAAAATCAAGAGGCTCTAGCGGCAGGCCAAACTTCCAGTTTGGTAGGCCGAACCTACATGATCGGCAGGCCGATCACCCAGATCGGCCTGCCGACCGAGAGTTGAAAATTTTCCAAAAATGGTGTAGTTTTTTCGATGTAGTTTTAATTTTATTTTTGGGACAATTCTGAGAAACATTAAATTTGGATATGACTGGAAATATGAAGTACTCGATTCATACGGGATTGAAGACTTGAAGATGGCAATTACATGAAGAAGGATACAGCTTGACGAATCAAGGATGAAGAATCGATAATATGTCTCGATTATTCTCTTGTAATCTTAGTTTTCTATTCTCTAGGTAGAGCCATAATATTACGGTTATTTATTATTTTGCTTGTAGCTTTGCTTGATTGCTTTGCTTGTCTGTATTATAATATGATTTGCCATGTATATTGATAACATGTCATATAGAATAGGAAGTGCTGCTCATATTAAAATTGTTCATGCATATTCTTAAAATAAAACCTTGATTTCAAAAGATTGAGTGGGAGAAGGTTTTCGAAGAGAGAACCTAAGGCCTCCATCGTTGGTCCATAGGCAGAACATGGTGGTCCCGACCCCTAGGAAGGGATTTCTATCATGTATTAGATTGGATCTCTGAGAAGATAAGGTATTTTAGCATTATTTATGGTTGCACACCCCTAGGTGGTGATTATAAATCGTGGATAAAATATTGAAACGATAGTTATACACTCACGATAATTTTATTATTAACCTCCCATAGGAGCTCTGTTAATAAAATTAATGGCCAAAGAAACGATTATTAATATATGCTGGATTATACAGGTCTTGGATGACATATATTAATCAGGAGGGGATTCGTGTTCCTGATTGAATTTGGCATGACTCCCCTACGAGCTTGTTGAATTCTGAGTTAGGAATTATCATTGTAAGGTTTTGACACATAAACACATTTGTATATTTTTACATGATTTTGTTATCTTACTAAATTATTGTTATATGTTTGCTTATGTTTGGTATATGATTCTTTATTGTAGATTAAAAATATCTAAAAACACTATATCTTCGATACTTGACAAAAACCTATTAACTGGTAAGAACTATAATGATTGGAAACGAAACCTAGATATCGTCCTCTCCTTTGAGAAACTGAAATATGTACTAACTATCCCTTGTCCTGCCAAGCCTATGGGAGACTCAACTAACGAGCAATTTCAAGCGTATGATCGCTGGAAGAATGCTAATGATCAAGCCCGCTGCTATGTTATGGCTAGCATGAATAACGTGCTATAGGCTCAACATCAGGATTATGAGACCACGAAGCAGATCTTGGATAATCTTAAGGATATGTTTGGAGGCCAGGCCATAACAAAGCGGCAAGGGGTGCTTCGAAAACTTCTAAACTGTAGACAGAGGCCAGGGACATCTGTAAAGGAGCACATGATGTTGGTCATGGGTTACCTCGCTGAGGCTCAAACCAATGGAGACGACATCGATGCTGAAACTCAAATGACTATAGTCTTTGAGACTCTGTCAAAGAAATTTATTCCATGTAGAGCTACATTTAATTTAAGCAATAGAAGGGATATGACTTTAACAGAACTGATGAAACAGTTATAGAAGTTTGAACTACCGATCAGGGAGTCTTCTGCGGGTGGTGAAGCCAACATGGTAGCTACTTCTGGTTCCAATCTCAACTCTAGGAATGGAAAAAAGCAACGGGCCAAGAACGGAAAGTCTTCTATTCCTGCTAGCACCAAGAGCAAGAAGAAGAAGAAGAAGAACCCAAAGAAGCTTAAGTGCTTCTTCTGTGGAAAGGTCGGGCATATCAAGAAGCATTGGAAGGACTTCCTTTCCAAAAGAGGTAGGTGTGATCTTCTGTATTTAGAAACTTATTTGGTTGAGGAATCAAGTGACATTTGGGTCATAGATTCTGGTGCAACTAATCATGTTTGTGTTTCTCTATAGGGGTTCAAAGAAACGAGAAGTCTACTGCATGAGGACTTCACACTTCGGATGGGCGATAGATCCTTGGTCTCATTGGAAGCAGTGGGAGACGTCTATCTTTATTTTGATAATTATAGGAATTTATTTTTGTAAGATTGTTTTTATGTTCTTAAATTTAAAAGGAATTTAATTTCTGTAGTTTGTTTGTTTAAAGACTCCTACTTGGTTTCTTTTAATGATAAAGTGATGATTCGTAAAAATAAATCTTTTATCTGCTCTAGATGGATGCAAAATAATCTATATTTTATCAAACCTAAGATAGACTTATTTCTTAATGCTATGATGAATGATAATAACTCTAAAAGACTTAAAACCTCTCACTCTAATAAAACTTATCTTTGGCATTTGCGCTTTGGTCATATTAACATGAATAGGATTCAAAGGTTGGTAAGAGATGGACCTTTAAGTCACTTAAAGGTGGAATCTATACCTCAATGTGAATCTTGTTTGAAGGGTAAAATGACCAAAACACCATTCGGGTCTAAGGGCAATAGGGCCGAAGGGGTTCTAGAACTTGTCCATAGTGATGTTTGCGGACCGATAAACATCCGGGTACAAGGAGGGTATGAGTACTCGTCACTTTTATTGACCATTACTCAAGATATGGGTATGTATACCTGATGCACCACAAAAGCGAAACTTTTGACAAGTTCAGGGAGTTTTGGGCTGAAGTGGAAAAGCAATTGGGTAGACCCATAAAGGCACTTCGATCCAATCGAGGTAGGAAATACCTTTCTGATGAGTTCTTAGAACACTTATTAGAGAATAGGATTTTATCCCATTTGACTACGCCTGGCACTCTGCAGCAGAATGGCATAGCGGAGAGAAGAAATAGGACTTTGTTGGACATGATTAGGCCCATGAGTTGTTCATCATTACCTTTATCCTTTTGGGGATATGCACTACAAACCGCATGTTATCTTCTGAACAATATGCCTTCAAAATCGGTCCCTAAAACTCCTTAAACCATATTTGCATATGGGGATGTCTACCTCATGTCCTGTTTAAGGATCCGAATAAGTTGGAAGCACGTTCAGAAGTTTGTGTGTTTGTAGGATATCCAAAAGGGACTAAAGGGGGTTATTTTTATAACCCAAAGGAAAATAAAGTCGTGGTTTCAACTAATGCAACTTTTCTTGAGGAGAGTTACATGGACGACTTTAAACCTTGAAGCAAAGTGGTGCTTGAGGAGTTAAGGAGTGATTCGATCACATTGGAGGTTCCGAATGAAACCGTTCTGATCAGTGTAGAAAAATCAAACAAACCTGAACAACAACGTAAGGGGCTTCAGTGTAGTGGGTGGATCAGGTGTCAACCTGAAAGGTATATGTTCAATTGGGAGGTCTTTTTGGATGAACCTAATGAACATGACAGAGTTCCTTATACTTACGCAAAAGCTATGGAGGATGTTAATTCAAAACTCTGGACAGAGGCCATGAACATTGAGATGAAGTCTATGGAGACTAATCAGGTCTAGGAGCTTGTGGATCTTCCCGAAGGGGTAAATCCCATAGGGTGTAAGTGGATCTACAAGAGGAAAAGAGGAGTGGATGGAAAGGTCGAAACCTTTAAGGCTAGACTGGTAGCTAAGGGTTATACACAAAAGGAAGGAATCGATTATGAGGAAACCTTTTCGCCTGTAGCCATGCTTAAGTCCATCTGGATTCTCTTGTCCATAGCTGTCGCTCTCGACTATGAGATTTGGAAGATAGATGTCAAGATGGCTTTTCTAAATGGCTATCTTGATGAGTCCATTTATATGGAACAACCAGACGGGTTCAAGGTCATAGGTCAAGAGGGTAAGGTTTGTAAACTACTGAAGTCAATTTATGGACTTAAGCAAGCTTCCCGTTCTTGGAAAATAAGTTCGATCAGGTGATCAAGACTTATGGGTTCTCACAAAATGTGGATGAGCCATGTGTTTACAAGCACATTAAAGATAGGAAGATGGTTTTTTTACTGCGCTATGTAGATGACATTCTGTTAATTGGCAATGATATTAGGGCATTGTTATCAGTCAAATTATGGTTGACCAAGCAGTTTGACATGAAAAACTTGGGTAAGGCTAATTTTGTTCTCGGTATCCAGATCTTTCAAGATAGGAAGAACAAAATGATAGCTTTGTCCCAGGCTAGCTACATAGATAAAATTCTCAAGAGGTTTGCAATGCAGGATTCCAAGAAATATGGGCAACCATCTAAGTCTGGAATTACTCTTTCTAAGAAAGACTCTCCAAAGTCTTATGAAGAAAGAGAATACATGAAGAAGGTGCCTTATGCTTCGGCAGTGGGTATTCTCATGTGTACCATGCTTTGCACACGACCAGATATTAGTTATACGGTCGAGATTGTAAGTCGATTTCAGGCGGATCTAGGACCGAACCACTGGGTTGCGGTAAAGCATATTTTCAAGTACCTGAGAAGGACTCGAGGGTATATGCTTGTATATTCGGGTGAGGACTTGATTCCTCTAGGATATACTGACTCAGATTTTCAATCCCATTTGGATTCTAGGAAATCGACTTTGAGTTTTGTGTTTACTCTGGGCGGTGATGCCATTAGTTGGAGAAGTGCTAAGCAAGATTGCACTTCGGATTCAACGATGGAGGCCAAGCATGTGGCAGCCAGTGATGCTTCAAAAAAAGCAGTGTGGCTCCGTAAGTTCCTTGGGAATCTTGAGGTAGTTCTTGGCATGGAAAAGGTGGTATCACTGTACTGTGATAACAGTGCGGCGGTAGCTAATGCTAAGGAACCAAGATTTCACAAGAAGAGTAAGCATATTAATTGGAAGTATCATGTGATAAAGGACTTCGTTGAGAGCGGGCATGTCACGGTGTGCAAGAGCGCGTCAGAGGACAATTTAGCTGATCCATTTACGAAGACACTTACTGGGAGAGTCTTCGAGAGACATGTGGAAGCTATGGGGATGCGATATTTGTCATATTTACTCACTTAGTGCAAGTGGGAGATTGTTAGATATGTATGGCCCAAGGAGTAAAAATGTAATAAGTTTTTGGAGACATTTTTATCAATAAAGAATTTATGTATTGTTTATATACTAAATCTTGTTCTCTTTACATTCATATTTGTTGAATGTATGTTAAGCAAACAAAAGTCTAAGACTGTCGGTCTAAACCTTTAAGAATTAGGCATATGATGGACAGATTATGCGGAAGACACGATTCTTAAGGTGATGGTCTAAAACATAAGATCCACGATCGAGGGAATAAAGTTAGGCGTTTTATTCATGTAAAGATTGTTATGTTGTCTATATTCCAATTGGGAGATGGTTTGTCTTGACCATCGGATGTGGACTCCATGAATAGAAACATTGGCACGTTGTCATAGGTGACAATGTGTTAGATCGGGACATAAAGTAAATTGATTTGGATTAATAATTCTGTCTTGGAAAATCGATTCACTTTAGACAATCATTTGTATTGTATCTTAATCCTAAGATGAATAGTGGGCCCGTTGTTTTGACTTATATCTTTTGATGTGCCAAAAGGTGACACCCACATCTTAATAGTGGTATGCATGTCGATATGTTGGAGGCATGACTCTTGATAACGTAGACCTATTATTCATAGATATGGAATCCATAGCTCCTTTTTAGGAGTAATGATATCCTCTTATATGCGTTATCTTGTAATTGAAAAACTGGAGCACTCAATCATTTAGATACATAGGTGTAACCGAATGGTATACTGTCTTTGGATAGTAAGTTTTCTGATAGTAAAATAATGCAACGTAAGATAAAAATAATCAGGAAGGTAAGGCAAAACTTGTCCTTAAGCCGATTATGGATTATCATATAGGGATACGATACACTATGATATGTCATGGAGACTTAGCTATACGAGCTTCGTAATTCTATGTAGTTCGAGAGTGCAGCTCCAAGCTTTTAGTGGAGTAACGTTGGAGTTGATAATTATGAAATATATATCTGGAATATTGGGTTTCATAATTATCGGGAACTTGAACTATATAGGTCTATTTGGTCCCCTTTGCTAGCTCACAACATCATGTAACGACACGGCGTGCTTTTCTAATAGTTGGTAACTTATGTCGGATTTATTAGA
Source organism: Artocarpus heterophyllus (assembly GCA_025403435.1). Lineage (NCBI taxonomy): Eukaryota > Viridiplantae > Streptophyta > Magnoliopsida > Rosales > Moraceae > Artocarpus > Artocarpus heterophyllus. The sequence continues at coordinate 36,548,780 of CM046337.1, forward strand.
TTGGTTGAAATTTAGAAGAATCAAACAATTCATGTCTGTTTATTGGTTGAATTAATTTTGTGATAAAAATTAATTCAGGATAAACTTGTTGAATTGTAAGGATTGGATAATTCTTGTCTGTTTATCGGTTGATTTAATTTTTGGATAAATTAGATCAAGATAAACTTGTAAAATTATTGGGAATTCATTTATTTTCTTAGAGATTATCTAGATAAAGTTGCTTTAATTAGATAACTTTTCTATTGGGTTATTCGAATTAAAACTAAGACTTTATCCTATAGAATCTCGGGTGGAAAATAAAATATTCGTTGAGATTTTTTTTTGGCAGTTCGGCCTGTCGATGGGGCAAGTTCGGCTTGCCTATTAGACAGATCGACCTACCTATGTGCGAAAAAAAAAATCACATGTTTTTGCATGGATTTCACCAAATATTGATCCGAATTTGCTTCTGATTTGAATTTTTGAGACCTAATCTAATAAGGAGTGACCCTAAACCCAACATCTATAAATAGGGGGTAAGTCACACAAGTTATTAAGATCAATTGAGAGATTAAGAGTGATACTCTATTAGTGAGAATCTAAAAACTCCCTGAGAGCTTTTGTTCACAAATCACGAACACTTGCTTTGAGTTCTCTCGATTGGTTGGAAGGAAAGTCACCTAGTGGAAGAGCTGTACGTGTGAGCCCACACTCACTCCGATCGTGGAAAGAGAATAACAAAGAAGACTAGTTGGTTGAGGCTCTTCTAGAACGTTACTTCTCTTCACATTTTGCGAGGGTTCTTCGGCACACAAAAGGTAGAAAGATCTGGTTAATTTATGCATATAGCATGGTAAACTTGTGTTTTAAAAAAATACTCTGATGTAAAATTTTTAAAATTTTACTGCGTATTATTTTTTTAACATTATTTAGGAAAAAGAAAATCATGCAAATTGACACGTTTGTCCACGCTCAGCTTTGTCCAAATACTATGAAACGTTGAAAAAAAAAAAATGGCCCACATCCACGCACCTTGAAATGGGAATAGAAAAATAAAAAATAATGTTTGGATAGGGCTGTTCCTTCAAGCTTCCAACATTTCACAATGTTTACACACAATTTATTAGGAATAAAAGTCTAAAATTTATGTTGATTTTTCTAAATATGACTGGCTGGAGGAATTTGTAAGAAAAATCAAGACCAGGCAACGTTTTTTCAATTTCTAAGTTTGGAGCATATTCGTAACCAAAAAAAAAAAAAAACAAAGAAACAAACAAACAAAGGCTAAACACAGAGGATGACTTTAAAATTATTAAAAAGAAAAATGTTAATACATGACGATTTTGTATCAAATTAAAAAAAAATCATTTGGGAATTATATATGTGTCATAGAATTAAAAAGAAAAAAAGAAAAAGAAAAGTCCTCCAAGAAGGTAAATTAATAGGATTTTTGGCAAAGTTGGTTAGAGTCAAGTTTTTGGTTCAAAATACTGTAGCACATAAGAGCTTTACACTATAACAACTTTTTGTCTTTTATTATAGTATGTAACAGTTTTACATTATTAACTAATCAAAAAATTGGTGCTAATTAACTTTTGCCAAACACAAACACGCTAGCCCTAAAGAGAAAAGGACAAGTTTGAGCAAGTTAATAATATATTAGTTGTATACCCTCCAGCGCTATAGGGGTCTCTTAGTCCATTCGAGAGAATGATGTTGCTTGCAAAATTTCCAAGCACAGATCTTATACCCTGAAAACGTTTTTAATTTCGTCTATTATTCAGTTTCTTTTTCTTTTTTATATAATATATATATAAATAAAATACAAAGTGGAAGTAAAAGACTACGGAACAATCATATTTAATCTCATAGGATTATAACTTGTAACTAATAAAATAATAGGGCCTAGTCTAAAAAGTACACTTCATATTAAACTGGAGCCTATAATTTTGTAAGTAACAAAATTATAACCCTATAAAAATGAAAAGAATTTCTCAAGATTACATGGACTCCAAATTTTGTGATAATCCAATGAGGTCTTGGGGTGACTCGTGAGAATTTGCCCCAATGAGACAATGTTCCAACCATATAGTAGGCGCTGCTTGGAACATTGTCTCATTGGGGCATGACGAATTGGCATTAGTACATGTCTAGAAAGCACGTAATATTATTAGACAAAGTAGCAGATATATGATCACAAAACCAAGAGGTAATATAGAAATGACAATATCATGATATATCGTGCTGACCCGATCTATAATTATTTAAGTCCAAACGTAAACAGTTTAAAGCTCTTATATGTTACAGTATAAAACAAATGTATATTACAGTGTAAAACTCTCACATGCTAAGGTATTTATAGTTTCAACTCATCGTACACTCTCACATGCGACAATACTACTTATAGTTCCAACTCACAATACCAACCATGTTCCCAAACGCAACATACATAGAAGTTTAATGAATCTTAATTATAAAAGGGATGGAGACACCAAATAGAAAATACCCGCCATATCCGTCCATCGTATCTTTTGATTGTATAAATAGTCAAATGCAAGATTGCAAGAAGACTACAATAAAGGCTATATTATAAAAAATAAAAAAATAAAAAGATAAAAAAGAAGTTAGTTATTCCTTCAAAGATGTGTGATTACAAAATTATACTCCTAATTTTATTGGTAAACACATGAATGGGAGAAAATGAGAAGCCTCCTTTCATTCTCATATATAGGCAAAGCTATACATAGTCCACTGAAATTGAAGATTTATTTTTCACGTGAGATTTTGCTGATTTCAATTATTCCCCTACTTAATAAATAAAATTATATTTGTGCGCACCCTATTTAATAATAAAACTTAGGATTGATTACAAAAATTTACTCTTAACTATAGTCCTTGTAACATTATATCCTTTAAACTTCAAAATATAACATGCATTTTCCTTGAATTATGAAATATTGACCCAAATAAACTCTTTTTGTTAGAACTTTTAATAAAACTTAGTACGTAATTAAATTTAGTATGTAATCATTAAGGGGGAAGGGGAGGCAGGGGGATTATGCGCCCCACTCCCATCCCAGCATCACCGCCCCCCAAATTTTTTTTTTTTAATATAGTTGTTTAAAAAACACTGCCCTAGCCTTTTTTTTTTTTTTTTAAATGTAGTTGTTTAAAAAAAGTTACCTGGCCCCTAGCTTTTTTATATACAAAGAAAAGTCATCACGTTTATAGCTTGGAAAAGTCATTACTAAATGAAACAAAATTAAAGAGTAAACAAATTTATTTTGTAAAGAAAAGCTTATAAATATATACGTGTTAATATAATCTTAATAAAAAATGGCCCCTTACTAATAAATTTTGGCCCCATCGCTATACATAATATAGAAATATTTTAGTAACTATATCATGTCTAAAAAATAATTTGAATTTAAAAGTAGATATAATTTAAAAATTTTAATAGTTGAAAATATAAATTAAAAAGCCTTAAAAATTTTTAAAACAAATAATCTCTTCTTACACTTTCATATGCCTCCACCAGGGTACGCTAATAGTTTAATAGTTTACTAAATTGTTCAATAATCTTATTATTTTTACAATGTTATGTCATTCATGCACAAAATCATAATTTAAGGAGTTTTTTTGTTAATATTTTATAGATTAGAAGAAACACATGTTACATTTTAAAGTTTGAAGGGCATAATGTTATAAAAAATACATGGGCAATTTTTATAATTAGTCCTAAAACTTGTTACTATATCCCATTTAATAATTTATCTATACATATATATATATATATAAAGGTCACACTCTTTACAAATTTCAAAAAACTGTGGTTTTGGTTGGAAGCTTTTTTTTTTTTTTCTCCTTCTTCGAAGCTTTAAAAAAACCTTTTTTTTCTTTTTTTGGTCCTTTTGGACCCTTTTGGTTTTTTGACTCCTCAGCCTCTTTTGACTTTTTCTTATTAATTTATATTTTATTTTATTTGCCACTATTATTGTTTCTTCATATATGTCTCTGCATAGTTTTTTTTTGTCATTTTCTTCTTAATGTATTAATAGTGATATTTATATTATAAAATTATTATTCTCAAATATGTCCTCATTTAAATTTCTCTCATAATTCTCTAAATTTTTTTATACCAAATGTGATTTTCATACATAACTTTTTATTCACCCAATTGCTCCACTGAAACATCTTTTTTTTAAATCATTAATTAACAAAAATCTAATAGTGTGTTTTTAAACACTGGTTTAAACCAAAAAAAAATTAGTTCTAACCAACTTTCCCACAATATTTTTTTATAATATTTAAATTGTTATGGTATGTTCAATTTTAACCTTTTGTTAGAACCATGTATCCAAACAAACCTTAAACTTTTTAGAAAATATTTACACTTACGTTTATCAAAAATCCAAAAATTTTGGTGCGCTCGTGCTTATTATGTACGTTCTTTCGAAGTAGCATACATACATACATACATACATACATACATATATATATACATATATATATATATATATATATATTCCCATTTCCTATCCTATATTTAGCAAGTAAAACGTTATAACCTGCAACTACTGAAAAGAGTTTTAAGGTTCTCAAGTCCTCCTTTTTCTGCTGCAACTCTATCAATTTCAGACCAAGATTGCTTTATAGTATTGAAACAACTTTCACTCGTTTCCCGCTCCAAAAGTCAAAAAACAAAGCGAATCCTCCTTAAAGACAAAACGAAAAACTGATTTTAGACATCAAGGGTCTATGATATTTTTCTTTTGACTTCTTACTCTAAAATCCTTTGTGACAATGAGATGGTGCGCGTTTTGCGGAACAATGTCGTCAAAATAGAGAATCGGAGCTGATGATGCCAAAGCGCCAGCAATAACGTGTGGATATTTTAGGCGAAACCATGATGCAAGCACTAAATGCAACAAACAAATTATGAGCAGAACATATGTGAAAAACATTCTATCTTAGTTGAGAATTAGTAGTGTGTTATAGCGAACATATTTCCACCATAGGATCCGCCAACTGCGATAACAGCGCAAGTTTCAGCAGAAAGATTCTTCTTTAGAGCTGTTATCAACTGTGCATAATCTGCCAAAGCTTGTGTGGAGCTAAAGAATCCTAGTGTGCTGGCATTTCGGAAAGCTTACTTGGCGGACTCAGATGGCATTGAATCTCCGTAGTACCGATGCTGTAATGGATAATATTTGAGAACATTCTTCCTTCATTGCAAATTACGTGTGCTTTTCACTAATTTGGCTAGTCCTTTTCTTTTTTCATTCAAAGTATTAGGCATGGTTGGGCAGTTTGTAGTGCTTCTTTTCATTTTGCCAAGGGTTATTTCGAAGTATATAAATTAACTCCTCAAGATGAAAAGCAAGGCATTGGGTTGAAGGAATTTAATCTCAAAACAGTCATTTTCATCAAAATCTTAAAATTACTACGAAATAGGATTTAGATTGGTTTACAGATCAAAGACTTTGTCAATGGAACATAAGCCACTGAGCTCAATGTATAGCGATGGACCATTGAAACGAGAAGCAAGATCAACCACAAATCCAGCACCAGACACCACAGCGTCAATTGTTGCTTCATCTCCGGTGTACATGAAGATTGGAGAACTCGTGTCGGCACCACCCCAGTAGTTGTAATTCACAATATATCCTTGTTGGAAGGTGGTGTAACCCTCTGGCTTGTAATTGAACTGGTCAAGTGTCTCTGTGTAGAACTTTGCAACAAAATCTGGTGGCAGGGGCCCATAGTTTTTATTCATCACTTCATCTCCAATTTTAACCACTCCAAATCCTCCTGTCCTGAGATTGGTTGTGGACAGGCATATCGGAGTTGACATCATAACGTGTAAAAGCTGCACTAGCATTGTCACATGAAATGATGATTTCTCCATCATTTCTTGTATCATGTCCTTGCAAAACAAGTTTCTTTCACTTCCGCTGGGTGAAATGGGGAATTGGGGTACTCCACATTAGTTAAAGTAAACTCGTGCCTCTTTTGCTTGCGAGGTTTACAAAGTTTTGAGTTTGGATTGATTGTCAAAACAAGTTTGATGTACTTGTTCACAAAGCTGCCTTCCATAAAAATTGCAGCCAGCTGATGGTACCTGTTTTCCGTCGTCATATTTTATGTGCTTGTGTCACTCAATTTCATGGTCTGGTTGCTCATGATTAATATACACAAGAACCGTTATTAATAAAACGAGGAAGTGATATAAAAGAAAAAAAAAAAAAAAAAGGAATGAAAAAAATATGATTTTCAAGTTAAAATTCTTAATGAAATTGATTTATCTGATTATTTCAGATATCAGTAAAATAGAACATTAATAGAGAGTAATTTATAACAACACAGTAACACTATCACTAGAATGAACCCAGTTTATACTATTACAAGAAATATGATACATTCCACTTCACAATTTAGCAACTAGTGTACCCCAAAGATAGGAAAACCAGAAACTGAAAACAAAAGGAAGGGCCGCTGGCCAACCGCCAACCGCCAACCGCCACCCGCCGCCCTTGAGTCGATACAAGAATGCTCATCAAACAGAAGCGAAAAGAAAAAAGCCGCTCACTGTGGTCATATATAATACACGAATCGAAATCTCAACCAAAAATACGAAACAAAATAATAAATATCATGATGCAGGCCAACAGAGTTCCACACAAAGAAACGCACCATTCACAATTGAAAAAAAAATATACGGTTAAACTTGAAGCACGCACATTAACATGCACACATAGCTGGCCTCAACTAGCAGCAGTAGTACACAAGATGCAGCGCATACGAGGGGTACCCGATTCGGCATCATCGTCGTCATCAGCATCATCACCGTTATCGTACTCATATTCCGAAACTCGCTCTCGAGTAGTCCCACTCGCTTTATTGGCACTCGTATAGGTGGAGTCCATAAGACAAGTTGTGTGATAGGCATGACAACAGAAGAACACAATGACCGAGACGCCTCTAATGGAGAAAGGATCGAAACACATGCAACACCTTCCCCCTCCCCTAGTTTTTGACTTGACGCTGGTGTTTCTAATACTCACAGATTTCTCAATCACCTGAGAAGCTCTGCTGTCATTCCTTGTAGCTCGTGCTTCATCTTCTTCATTGCTCAAGTAAACTCCATGTTTTGCCTCATTGTAGTATTTGACCAAAAGGTTGACACAATCAGCCTGTTTCTCATTTCGCAAAAGTCAAGATTTATCTGAGATTTCTCTATCAAAATGAAAGGAGACAATGTAATGCGGACGTGATTACCTTGAGAATATCATTACACCCATGTCTTAAAGATGTTTCTGTCCTATAGTCGGTGATGATTTTGACTAGCCGATCCCTAAGCCTGAAAGAAAGAATTAAATTATCAGCCCAAATGCTTAAAAAATGCCTTATTAGTGTCGAAATTTGCAGCCAATTCACAGCAAGCATCTAAGCTTTATATAGATTTCAAGTAAAATTGCTTATATACAAATATACATCGACCCAAATGTACATACATGTACATGTAAAAGGAACATAATATATTCATACAAAACGACAAACATGGCTCTGATCATACTTACCTCGGTATCTCCAAGCCATTTGGAACCCTGTTCACAATATAGAGAGGATCAAGATTGCCAACTGTGTGTTCCAACAACATGCCAACCTGCCAATCAGGAGAAACACTCAAAACATGCAAAATCATTAAACTAGTAAAATATTCGCAGAATAAACTAGACATCTGAGCAATCGTATGCGCTAAATATACCATTTCTGGTTTGTGGAGACATTGCTTAATCAATTCTTCCCAAAGCTCATCGTCATGCTGCATCGTTACAAACTCCACAGCCTGTATGCAATTATAATACTTGTCCGGTCAACAAAAAATTTCAAAACAAATAAAAGCGTAAAAGCCAACTTCAACAAAAACAGAATCCATCTGTTAAGAAGCATCTTCCAGAATAAGAAGACAAGGGTCTACCTCTTCTATATCGCCTAATTGATTAATAATTATAGCAAGAGCTTGTTTTGCGTTTCCCATCCTCCCAAGAATGAATACTTGCTCCCTCAAAAGGTCTTTTTTTACACATATTTCATATGCCTGGTATCAAATTGAAGTGTGAATTCTTAGATAATGTTAGAGAATCATCTATATCGATCATTCACAAAACTATGCAAACCTTCTCAAGTGTATAATGTTGACTACTACGAAGAAAAGGAAGCATCATCTTTGGATCATAATCTGCATAAAGCTCAACCTAGCACACAAAAGCAGAGGACAATATAAGAATGAGATGAGGTGCACAGCACACAAGGAAATGCAGTAACCAACTTTGAACAAGAACATAGAAACGGCTAGATTATTTTAAATAAATGGTGGGTACAATGGCTTTAGGGAATGTTTCAAGCGCTCTTTTGGGTAGAATAGATTACAAGAATCACAGAAACAACCAAACTAATTTCATCCATTGTCAATACCTGCATATCATGATAATCCTTTCCAGCATGAGGATTTACTTCAAATAATGAATGCAGATATAGATGCAAGAAAAATCGTGAGTCACACTTTTTTCTTGCATTTAAAAGTTGCGTGACAACTTCTGATGGAGTAATTAAATCTTTATGTTGAAGAAACAAAGGAACAGCACGCTTGCAATCTAGCATCATTAGTTGAACAACCTGACAAATCATGCATAAAACAAAAATAAATGAGGAAACTTTGTAACGGAATGAAGTATGAGCTGTCACTAGAGAACAAAATAATAGTTTGCAGGAAAAACTTTAATAGGGATTGGCAAAATGCATGAATTCTGAATCCATGATATCTATTTCAAGTCTCAACCGAGTCCATAGGCATTGCAAATATATATCCATAGAAAAAAAAAAAAAATGGGAGTAAAACTATAAAAACAGCTGCAGAAAGCCAGAGACCATAAAACCCTAAACAGCAGTCTATGCTTCAGCTGTTCTAAATATAACTTTTACCTTTTCCCTTATAGACTCATGTAAGTTATGCTTCTCAATGAAATCAAATATGTCTGGCTTCAAAAGCTGCAAATTTCATGCAGGAGGGAGAAAGAGCACAAAAAAGATGTCAGTAGTGCACACTCGACAATGAACCTAAGGCAAACATTAGTATTGATCTAAACGTATTCTTATTAAAGACTTACATCAGCATATAGTGAAAATGCTTTCTCAAATTGCCCATCAATTACATACAGCTCAGCTAGTGCCTGAAATAAATACCATAAATGTAAATAATTTCATAATTATCAAAAAGTTCGAATAATCACATAGTAAAACACATTCTTGGACCTCTTTGAGAGCATCAGTCATGGATGAAGTATTTAGCTGAGGTTCTATGGCTGAGATAACAGGCAACGCAGAATATAACACTGATGGCCATGCTTTAACAGTCGACAAAAGATCCTCATGGAAAGATGGATTTGTAGCCAGGGCTACCAGAGCAACCTGTGCGATGAAAAGCAAATTAGCTCAAATTTCTGGTCAGTACATGGGAAATACTATACAGAGACAAGGCAGCAACCATTGTTTATTAAAAGAAACCTCATAAGCAGTATCACGCAGTCTGGGGTTTTCAGTTGGTATATACGGAACCAATACAGGAAGCTGACGAAGTTGAGCAAAATGGAAGACCCATCTGCAACAAGCGGTTCAGTCTCAGTCTCAACCAGTCTAAAAAATTGGATACCAAGTATTCACAAGAATTTATGAACAATTATAAACAATGGTTATTAGTACCTTTCCCATGCTGAAGCAGATCCTCGCAACAATTTGGGACACAAAGAAGCAGCTTCAGCATATTTTCTTTCCACAATCAAATGATCAAGATAACTAGATCCAACCTAAGTACATAGATACGAACGAACTAAACTGTTACACAATATTCTTCTGATTTACCTTTAAAATAATAGCAAAAAGAGGGGAAAGGTAGTTCTTAATAATTTAGATGTCAAACTAGAATGTCACTCTAAAAAAAATAAAAAAGAAGAAGAAGAAAGAAAGGAAACAAAACAAAACAAAAGAATTTAAAATACCTCATCAAGGAGTTCACTGCGTCCCTGTCCTGCTTCAACCGCAGCCAGTGCCTTTTCGTGCCATCCATGTTCAAGCAACCAAGCTATATGGTCCTCAGCATCCCTGAGTTTCATGGAACAATAACAATACACATCTAGATTAATAGTTACCACAGCAGGGGGGAAAAGAAAATTTAGCACAAATAGAAAAGGAAGAAGACAAAAGGATTAATATAGTTCCAAGAAAAGCTCCCAAATGATTTTTTTTGGTTTAACAAAAACCCAGGTTTTGTGTGTGTGTATGTGCAAAATCTTCCTTAGGAGATTATATGATCTGACTTTGCGTTTGATTTGAAATTCTAACCACATTAAAATCTTATACACACGATAAATTACAATAGTTGAGACTACCAATGCTATTTTCTTTAACATGTTTAAATTATGCAACCAATATCAACTCACACCTCCGCTTGAAAGAGCAAGGAATAAATCTAGAAATCTATGTAGAAATCCATAATAAAAGAATTTAAGCCAAAAGAAATATAAGATTTCAAGTCAATTGTGTATCCTTCTAAAGTTCTTCCTTTTTGCTAGAGGGACCTTCAATCACTTAAGAATATAAGATTCTAAGAGTAGAAGATCCATAACACGACCACCAGTGAATGACATTTCACTGTAGAATAACTGCATAAACCATTCACTATATTAAAATGCAATCACCGTAGATATAATAACTGGATAAACCATTCACTATATTAAAATGCAATACAAATAAGAAATAGAAATCTAACCTAGGTTTTGCGATGACTACATCCTTTGGGGATACAATATAGTACAGGGGCTCATCACCTGTGGCCCATTGCCCACCGGCATAGCTGCTACCTAGATCCATATGAAAATGCTTTACATTTGTAAGGATATAACAACCAGAAATCCATAGACCATAAACTTTTAAGCCAAACATGTTAACCTGAGAAAGGAGCATGAGCAAGAGAATAGTCTTTTGCCTTGTAATGCTCAAAGCCATATACAGGCAAGGCATCCGTTGAAAGTTCATCGTTATTCCGTGATACAATGCGTACTTCAGGTCTCTGTGCATTTCCCTACTTAAAAATATCACACATGTTAGAAACACACGCGAACACAGTATACAGCCCGCCCACACACACACACACACACCCCCCATACACACACAGACAAAATCTCTCTGAACACTGCAAATCAGACTCACTTTTATGGCTTACAAAAAATTTATGGCAGGAAAAATCAACTTATACTCTAATTCCTAACGGTCACAAGCACAAAACTTTCTGAAGAGTCAATCACAGTTCTTGCTTACAGAAAAGAAAATTAAAGAAACAAAATTGTGATTGAAAAAGGCAACTTTCTCTACTTCTGCACAATGACAGTTTGGCAAAGGACAAAGACACACATCACATTATAGCAACAGTACTATTTGCAACTTGAGTTGCTTTCCAGATGAACACTCAGCAGCAAAGTCGTTGTATCTTGAACCAAAAGCCAAAGTTCAACAAATTTATTAAAAGTAACAACCATGAATACAAAACCCTCCATTTAGCTACATAAATTGCGAGAAAATGAAATATATATATATATGAGTATATATATTGATATATACATATATGCATGCATATATGACCTTGAGCCACGTTGTAAGAAAAATAAAAAGTCATATGCAAACTTTCTGAAGGAACACCCAAGTAGAAAGTGGGAACATGCAATTAGCACTTTCACAATACTTAAAAAGAAAGAAGTGCATCTACATTGCTGTATTATTTGAAGAAAATTGGATTATATTAGGTAGTTGAAAACTCTTGCCATCAAGTGGCTTTATCGACAGTTAATCGCTTCTGTACATGTTACAGTTACTTCCAAAGTAGTTAAAACAACTAATATGTCTCTTGAAATATGAGGGAGAAAGTACCTGCCGTGAAGGGATGCAGCTGCTGAATTCCTTCTCCTGATCTTCTTCACCAGGAATATAGGCCAGAACAACCAAAGAATCGCCAAAAGGTGCAATTCCAGAGATGTGATAGCTGGTCTGGAATGATGCCACAATATCCACTTGATTCATGCTAGACAACGGAACATTCTTATATGTCCCATTGGTTGCTCTCTGATGATTTGTCCTTATTGACGCAATTTTCACAGATGTTCCCCAGCCAATGACCAATAACGTATCATCCTAAATTGAATAGATGGATGGTATAAAAGAAGATAAGCTGTGTCAATCAATATGTAACAAAGTATTGCGCGAACGCAAATACATTTCTCATGTTACCCTTTTGACTCACCTGCCATACTATGTGGGGGAGCAAAATCTCAGGTCGCGGGCTTCCTCGTGGTCTTTCAATAAATGTAATACGTTGATCATTTGCAGCATCATAAACTTTCACCCCAGCATCATTTGCCCATGCAATAAGATTGCCTCTCCACTTGACTGCATGTATTGGACCTTCGCCAGAGTGCAAAACCTAACAAACAAAACTTCTAGTCTTTAGAGAGCTAAAATAAATCTAAAACAACATTCATCTTAAGTCAAAAAGTCCAGTGCAAACCTGGTCTCGAAAGCCCAGCCATTTCTTAGAATTAAAATATAAATGACCAGCTAAACCCCCAGCTACAAATCTCCTAGACATTTTTTTGGCATAATCTGGGTCTAAAGCAATAGCCTTCATCGGACGATGGTACTCAAACTTCATTTTTTCATCAGTGAAAAGGCTGTTTATCACAACAGATCCATCATCTGAACAGCTTCCTATGTATTCACCTTCCGTGTCAAAGCTGAGGTCGTTCACTGCAGCCGTATGAGCATTAAATTCCTTGACCTGTAAAAAGGACAATCAAGATCATGATATTTCTTCCAATGGAAGGCAGCAGCTAAAAGCAGAAACAAAGCAGAGTCTCGTAACAAAACCGTTTTACAACATAGCTTGAGTAGATAATTTTTCAAAGTATATTTCAAAAAAGAAAAAATCTTTTATTTTCACTTTAAATTAGCTCCGACTTCAAAAAAATTCAAACTAAACGAGCATTTCTTAACGCTTAACAAATCTATCAAGAATCAATCGAAAACCGAAAATTCCAATCCAAGAAGCACGAATTTCACTAAGAACGAGGCCAAATCAACAATTCATCTCTCAAATTGAACAAAAAGTAGAAACAACTACGCATTTCTAACCGATAGGAAAATCAAACAGAAAACTAAAAATTATAATCCAATCCAAGAAGCTCAAACTTTCACCGAAACAAGGCCAAAACCACAATTCATGCTTCAAATTAACCTTTACTTCAACAAAAATTCAAAAAAAAAAAAGCGGGGATTCTTAGCACTTAACCTAATCGATCAAAAATCAAAAGAAAGCCGAAAATTCCAAGGCAAAAAGCGCGAACTTTTACCTCCAAATCCACAATTCATTGCTCAAAAGTAGAAACAAGTACGCATTTCCTACCGATCAAAAAACCAACAAAGAAAAGCGAAAATTCCAATCCACTCAAAGCAGCTCCAAAAAAAAAAAAAAAACTCTCACCTGATTCCCGAGAAAATCGAGGATATGAACGGTCCCGCCCTGTGTGCCGAGCGCGATCATCCGCTCGGCGACCGCGACGCAGGAGGCGGCGTCGGTGGCCAGAAGCGAAGGAATACTCCCTCCCAATCTCTGGTACTTGAGCCTCGGCTCTTCCTCTCCCTCTTCGTCGTCCTCCTCCTCATCTTCTTCCTCTTCGTCCTCTTCTTCCTCCCTCTCGTCGTCTCCTTCGACGCCGTTCTCCGACGGAATCGGAGCCATTTGCATCGCTCTTTTCTTCTTCGGAGAGAAAAAGGTTGATTGATCAAAAGAAGGATTGATCAGCTTGAATTTCAGGGCTCGTGAAGATGGTGATTGTAGTTAATAAATGCAAGTAATTATTAATAAATATTAATTTGCAAAACAACAAAAGAGGGAGGTGACGATTGACGATGTGAAATTGGAATTTGGAAGTGAACAGTTTTAATTATTTAAGATTTTTTTTTTTTTTTTTTTTTTTTTGGGTGGGGTGGGGTGGGGTGGGGAACAAAAGGTACTTACAGGTATGTTTGCTCCCTTCTCCTGGGCCTTCAAGCAAGCCAGTTTCGTGTCATAAGCCTAGACTGATCTGTGTTAGGGTTAATGTCCTAACCACATGTGATTTATAATAAGATTAGATATTCATTATATATTTTTTATATTGCTAGTTCAGATAGATGCACCGTATTAAGTTGTAGCTGTCCTTGGCATTTCAGTTGAAATTGTAGGTTTCAACCAACAAATAATTTAAAGCTTTTAATAGTTACAAAAGCAAAAAATTCCGAATGTAAAACTCTTACATGCTATACTTTTTTTATAAAAATTATATAATGTGACTTTTTTTAAGGAATCAAAACCTTTTTCATTTTTAAATATCACTTATATGTCTCTTTGGTTGAATTACATATGTTGAGAATCTAAAAATGCCTTCTAAATAAACTTTATCATGTATTTTGTTTTTTTTAACAAATCTTCTTATTTTTCTCATAATAGAGTAATAAAAAAAGATATTATAAAATATAGGTACACTTAATTAATTACAATATAACTTAAACAACTACAAAAAATCATGAGTATTATTAAATTATTTACAATACAATTTAGAAAAAATACGAGAAGCAATAACGTTAGCACCTCTTGGAAATATCATTATCACTTGAAGTCTTAAAAGATGAATATTATTAAGTATTATTATCACTACTTATCATTAACTTAATGATATATAAATTGTATAAACTGTAAGACACAAAAAGACATACTGTATTATTAATGTAATTATATATTACCCAAACAACAGAGTATCATTATCATTTAAAGTCTTAAAAAATAAATGTCATTAAGTGTCATTATCATTACGTATCATTAGTTTAATGATATATCAATTCTATAACCAATAAAACACACAAAAAGGCTTATTAAATACCATATCATTAATTTAATTACATATCATCAAAAACTCAAAAAAATACCAATGTAGAAAACAATCAATGCAAAATAAATAATTGTTTTTAATCCTGTTTTCAAATACCAATTTAATATTAAGCAATAAACACCTTAATTTTATGTTTTTTTTTTTAAAAAAAAAGAGATGATAATGATCCCACATATTGTGAAATAATGATATTATAATCCATTTGAGATCCTAAATCATAATCTATTTGATGTATTAAATATGTGTATTGTCATTATTATAAAAATTAATTAAAACTAACAATATCACCATTAAGGTCATTAATGTTTTTATACATATGCATTAAGCGTATAAAGAATATTTATAAACTAGAGACATATTTAACTCTACAAATAAAAAGGGCCACATGTCGTATTAACCCTTGTTTTTAAACCAACTTTTTTGGTTCCAACTGATCTTCTACCTCTATAATTGAGTTTTAATAATAGATTATAAATAAAAAAAATGAATACAATAGAAGTTTAGAAAGAAAAAGTTGTACAAATAATTAAAATATGTAAATTTTTTATTTTAGCATTCGATATTACTTTTGAGTCTAATTATCTTTAAATTTATGAAATATATTATTTTGATTCCTTAATTAATAAATTGTCTAAAAAATCATTTGTTAATATATTGTTTATTTTGTGACAAAATATGACAGTATGTTTTGCGAGAAGTAAAGTAGTGAAAGAAACAAATAAATCTAAAAACATTTTTTTCAAAAGGAATAAAAAAAATTTAGACAGGTAACACAATTTATTTTTCATTTCAAATGTATTTTTAAAATATTTTTTGTTCATATATGTCTTTTTTTTTGGAACTTGAAGAGAGGGATTTGAACTTTTCACATTTAGGGTGAAGTTGAATGTGGTTTTTACTGTTAAACTATGTCTGCAACTACATTTATGTATGTCTTTTTGTTATTTTGTCTTTTTAAAACTCTTAGATGTCACTATTGTGTTAAGATTAATCACAATGTAAGTCATAATTGATCACAAGCAAAAAGATTATTCCATTGAGAAAGTTGATATTGGAATATGAGAGAGATTGATAAAATTGAAATGGAAAGAAAATGAAAAAAAAATCCAAAAGGGAAAAGATAAGAGAACATTTGAGGTAAGATTACTATAGCGAAATGGAGCCAAAAAGAAAGAGAAAGAAGGAAATAAAACACTAAAAAAGAAAGCAAGAGCGAAAAAAAAGTGAAACATCAAAAAAAAAAATTAAAGTATTGATTGAAAGAAACAATAAAAGATAAATAAAGTCTAAAAATTAAACAAAATGTAGATGGAGATTATGGTAATACTCCGAAAAGAATAAAAGAAAAAAAATAAAGTCCTTAAAAAGAAAAAAGAAGAAAAAATAATAAAACACCAAAAACTTTAAAAAAATAAAATATTGTCTATGGTAGATAAATTGAGTTTTTTTGTAAAGAAAAAGAATTAAAAAAAATAAATACAAAAACAAAAGAATACCAAAACACAAGCATTTCGGACTTCTTTTGGACTTTTAAAAGGTGAATAATGCAATATATGCACCCTTTTGGTATATTCAAAAATTAACAATAAAGACTAAAGATAAGACATTTTTTGAGTAATAAAATTGACTAAAGAGATACAACCCTACCTATGTTGTTGTGTTTGAGAGCTAATGCGTCTCCAATTGGTCATATAACATAGAATTCTTCCACCAAAAACTACTATTGTTTATACATAAATTTTGCTTCTCTATTTTATACATAAACTTGCTAGTTGTTTTACATAGTACACTATTATTCCTATGGTGACACATCACCAATCTAGTTTTCTACATTGTCTCCAAGTTGAGTACTATTGTCTTTGTTAATGACCTTAGTTGGGAAGCCTTTTCTGGAAAAGGGTTCGAACGTACTCCCAAAAAAGGTGTCCTAATGTCAGCATTTCAGTGGTAGTCCTTTGGAGAAGATCTTGCTTCTCCATTCTTAGCTTATCTTAAATGGAAGTCTTAGTAGTAGGTCCCTTTCAAACCGTCTAATGTAGCTCCATATGTCCTTATCTAGATTCATGCTCCAAGAGTTGATCATCTCGAAGTGTCGGTTCACGCAATCTTGCATCTCCAAATATTACGTTGTTTGTTTAAGAAGTTGACATCTAGTATAGCTCTCTACGATCTATGTCATAGTGACTCGGCCTAGCATCCGGCCATGAGTAGATGTCCTAGATCATGTGATATGTTGAATGTTTGGTTGAGTCGTCATGTAAAAGATGTTACCTATTAGCTATCATAATTTAATTAACATAAACTAAACTAACTTAGTTGAACTGTGGCGTAGCAGGCGTGTGACGACGTGCAATATGGTAGTAGGATACCAACTCTGAGACCAACTGAAATGACCTTACCTACATGGTCGTTACTTAACTATACAATCATAAACTTAATCATAATTTATCATAAAGTATTGATGTTTTAAAACATAACATAGTAATAATTTCTTAAAACTTATTCCTTTAAACCATTCCTTAATTAAAAAATATCTTTTGAAAACATTTCCAAAACTGAATATTACTATAAATAACTTGTTTAAACTTTATATATGTTGCAACATATAAATCTTACTGTTGTCTAGACATAGGGATCTCTTTAATTATAAGCCTAAGTCTATGCATTAATAGAGGCATCTTTTTTTTTTTTTTGTTATACATCCTATTTTTAAAAAAAAAAAAAAGAAAAAGAAAAACATATATTCCTAAAGCAAAAAGAAAGGATTTGTCACCATCCAAAAAAGAGTGGATTTGTCACCATCCAAAAAAGAGTAGCAAGTTGCTTAAGCAGAATCAAAACACTAAAACTTGGGAAGACAAACAAATTCCCCATCCAAGAAAGAGGAATCAAAAAGGTCCAATGATAAGGTAATATGGATCAATGTGTATATCAGAATGTCAGTGAGAGCAAAATTTGTTTCCTTATTTTATATGTGGATAATATTTTACTTGTAACTAACGATAAGGGTGTGCTACATAAGGTGAAACAATTTCTCTCTACAAACTTTGACATGAAGGATATGGATAATTCATCTTACGTCGTTGGCATAAAGATCTATAGAGACAGATTTAAAGAAATTTTAGGTCTATCACAAGAAACCTATATCAATAAGGTTTCAAAGAGATTTTAGATGAAAGATTGTTCACCTAGGATAGCTTCCATTATGAAGGGTGATAAATTTAATTTGAACCAATGTGCTAAAATGATTTTGAAAGGGAAAAATTGAAGAACATCCTATATGTTTCAACTATTAGAAGTCTAATGTATTCTCAAGTCTTTACAAGGCCTGACATTACATTTGCAGTATGAATGTTTGGATGCTATCGGGGTAATATAGGTATGGACTACTAGAGAGCTGCAAAAAAAGTAATGAGGTACCTTTAAGGGACCAAAAACTACATGCTTATGTATAGATAAACTAAAAATTTGAAGGTAATTGGCAACTTAGATTCAGACTTTACTGGCTGCGTTGATTCACGGAAATCAACATTTGGATCCATTTTCGTGTTTGTCAGTGGAGTTTTATCTTAGAGAAGCATAAAGTAGACTCTAACTGCTACTTTCTCCTAGCATGGTGTATGGATGAAGAGTTTCATTTCTTGGCTTAGAATTGTAGATTCGACCCCCATGCTATTAAGAATATATTATAATAATTCAGCTGTAGTTTTTATGGCTAAAAATAACAAAAATAGTAGTAGAAGTAAACACATCGACATTAAGTATTTGGCCATAAAAGAATGTGTTAAAGATAAAAGAATGGTCATTAAATGTGTTAACGCTAAATTAATGATAGCTAATCTTTTAATTAAAGGCATACCACCGTTCAAATTTAAGGATCATATATATAGTATGGGACTTGGTTCTTTTGTATAATTTTTGTTGTAAGAATGAATTTATTTTCAATGAAACTCTATTTCAATTGTGATGTTTTCTCATACGTAATTCGTGTACACATTTATTTATTTATTTTGAGAAATACCATTGAGTTTGGATCTAGAATAAACATAAGGTTTATTCATTAAGTATCAAGAAATGTCATACATTGTGATGTATGGAAAATAATACTCATTTTCGAGGACCTATCATCATAATTAGTGTGTTTTGTTTCTTACTGTATTAAAATAATAAAATTTATGAGCCAAGTAGAAGAATGTGTTGTGAGTGCTATTAAACACTTAACACAGGTGATAAGTACTCTAAATACTAAACACAAGTTCTTTGAGCACTTATTAATATTAGACATTGCATAATTAATCAAGTGGTCTATAATGCAATTGTTTTTGGTCGGTTATGATTTTGTCATAGAATGTGTGATGGACACAGTTAATAATAAGGCTATAAGTTTGGGTCCCTAGTTCTCTCACTCTCTCGACCTTTAGTAACACACCATCATTTGGAGTTTGAGGAAGAACTAAAAGCTCTCAGACCTGAAGGAATATAGCAAGCATAGTTCAGATTGCACACCAATGATTAGGGCCAACAATTTTAGACAAGACACGATGACAAAATACAAAAATGACAAGAAATAAATGGGTTTAGATTGCACGTTTATTAATTGGGTCGTAAATAGGTTGGTATGAATAACACGAAAATAAATGGGCTGGATTTGTGCTACAATTTTAACACACTTTAATAAGTTTAATTAAACGAGCCATAAACATATCAACACGACACGACACAACTCGTTTTTTTATAGCACATTTAAACTTAAAAATAATAATATTTAAAATTTAAATCATAAAATATATAAGGCATGTTATATACTTAACTCTCAATTTCAAGCCATTCAAACAATTTTATTTAAAACCCTCACCTCCTAAACCTCATCTCATACGACACCGACCTCGCCTCCTATCGCCATTGCCTTACCACCACCGTCATCTCCTACTATTGATGCCTTCCCATTGTGCTCACCTCCCACCGCTATCGCCTTCCTATTGCTGTCACCTTCCCCTGCTTTGTTCTTGAAAGAAGCTCTTTTGTGATCCTCCCCTACTCTTCATCTCTGCCTCTGGTTCAAAACTGAACTCTTTCTTCTTTTTTTCTAATTTGTTATTTTGTGTTAGTGTAATCTTGTTCAGAGTTTTTGTGGATTGTTGTTATGTTATTGTATGTTTTGCTTCTCTGTCGCTCTCTCAGAAACTAAAATGATTTTTTATGCTTTTATTCTTTATGAGTTTTCGTATGTTAGCTGCAGTCTTGAAGTGAGTTGGAGTTAGATATGACAAGCTTTTTTGACCCTTCTATTTTGCCTTTTTTTTTTGTATGTTTTGAAAGAGCTAGAGTATACTTTTTTTGTATGTTAGCTGCAAGCTTGTTTCAAGTCGGGGAATATGACAAAATTTTTTGAACTTTCTATTTTGCTTTGTTTTTTCTATGTTTGAAAGAGCTGGAGTACACTTTTTTTGTATGCTTTGCTTTCTTGTGATTCAATCATGAGATTTAGAATAGTTGAATGTGATCACAATGATGAAATTTGGTTATAGTTATGCGATAATTTTAGTTTATTTCATGCTAGCATGTATAATAAATGCAACTGTGCTTTTGATAATAAAGAGCCAATATTTTTGCACCTATTAGCAGGCTAAGAAATTGATTTTTTTTTTGTAAGAAAAGATTGCTACCAGTTATCGTGCATATGATGGCTTCTAAACTGTAGTCCATTGCTATACATGATAGTTTGTACTCTCCTCTATAACTAGATTTGTTTTAGTTCTCTATTTCAAAACTCTAACATGACCATAAACTTCAACAACATGCCTTTTAACTTATTGCTTTAGTTTTGTGCGTTTCGTATGGCTATGGATGACATCATTGAAGATATCTTTTGTTGGATATTAATGAGCATACTATCAGATCTACTCAAAGCTCTCATAATCCCAACACTTCAACCGCAATGATTGTTAATTTATTAACTTTGTTGATTTGTTGGTTTGTTTAACTTTGTTATTCTTTGAAATCTTAAATAGGGTGAAATAGTTGAAGACTTTTCGAGAGTTCTTAGAGCTTGGATTTAGGGACCTTATTTCAAGCTCAAGAAGACTAATATTTTATGCACTTAGACTATTATTGTTAAACATTTAGATAGAAACATTTGGATGTTGGTTATGTTTTAAATTTCGATTTGGATATGTTTGTTATGTTTGAAACTTAGTTTGAGCGTTTTGGTATATTTTGGAAGTAGGCATGATATTGCTCAGACATTTTTACATGCTTAGTAATAGTAGGCTAGTACAAATTAGATATTGCATCTTTGTAAATTTTCTTTCTTGGCTTTTTTTATTTTCTTAATTTTTAGTTAACTAGATCATAAGCATATCATACACATGCGTTTATTGTGTCAACTCATTACAGCCAATTTAGTAATCATGTTAATTGTGTCGTGTTGTATTACACATGCCATAGACAGTTCGTGTTCATGAAGCACGTCTATTAATCATGTCATATTTGTGGTCAGCCTAACTATATCATGTTGTAATCGTGCTGGCGTGAACAAGACACACGAACACGAATTGCCAACCCACGACAATGGCTAAAGGTATGTTAACAATCACGCTTAATCTTATGTGCTTTTGATTTATGCATATCTATATTATATTAAGTCTAACAAGAAAAAATTGTTTGATATCACAAAACCAGTGTTTACACAAGGCATGGCTTTGACGGGTTAATAACAAGCCTCTTTGATGACTTAGAACCAAGTAATGGATCTACATGTGCTATACATACTACATTAATTGCTTAAGTGCTATACGCACTTAATATATTTTAATACAATATAAAATAGAAGTGGACGTTGTACTTAATTAAAAATTGGCCCATACATTTGCTTTTGACCAGATATACTTTTGGTTGAATACTATATGATGCTCATAGTATATACAAAATGTGTTTTGGGTCCCTAGGATTATTCTCTCTTCTTCAGTTTCACACCATCAATACTTGAGATAGAAAAAGTCTCAGAAGCTCCCAAAAACCTAGTGGAACAGAGGGGTAGCAAGCTATAGTTCGGATTGCAGTGCAAACTTCAATGGTCGGAGGTATGTTTTTTATCCATTTATAATTCCACATATTGATCCAAATGCTATTTTGAGATTATAGAAGCATGTTTAGATAATAATTAGACTTACAGTTGGCATCAGAGCTATTAATACCTCTGCCTTGAATATATGTGTAATTTGCAAAATGGAGTTTTTTGAACATGCCCGCTAAATTTTTTTTGGTGATTTTGAGTTATTAGTTTTGAAGCTTTTTGATAGAAACTAGGGTTAAAAATCATTAAAAAATTAGATTTCTAATAATTTTGTGATTTGAATTATCAATTTTGTTGTCCGAAAGCATTAGAAACTGTTGGGTTTCATCTTAGGCTCCAATGGGTTGCAATTGGGTCAAAAAGACCTGGCTAGAGGTTGAAGACAACCAAAACAACATAATGTTTTAGTGAAGTGGGCTCTCAGCACAAAGCAAAACGACATTTCGTTTTATGCAAAATGACATGTCGTTTTAGCACCCCTTTTACAAAACGACATGTTGTTTTTGGAGGGCCAAAATAATAAAAAACCTCAAAAATTAAGAAAACTATGGGTTTATATTTGAATATTTTGAGAAATTTTCATAAAATTTATAGATTTTAAGATTTTATGAAATTTTTATAAAATCCAAAATTTTAATATTTTTATGAATTTTTTTTTTCATAATTTTGGTATTTTTATGAAAAGATTCATAATTTTAAATATTCATAATTTTTGGGATTTGTTATGAATGTCATATATTTTTGTGTGAATATAGTTTTGTATCTTCATGTGCATAAATTAATCATTATGTTATTTTGTGTGTATAATTTATGGTTTTAATTACGCATGTAATATTAAGTTGAATAATTTTGAGCATTAAATTTAGTTCCTATATGTGCTAAAATATTTTGTATGTTTAATTATGCATACAAATATGGAAAAAATGTTTAAACACCTAAATTGTGAATTTTGTTCATATTTGTATTGTTTTATATTATTTGCAATTTATTTATGAACAAAAAATTTTAGAATAAAATTAAAATGTCTAATAATCCATAAAATTTTAATTAATTAGAGTTTAGCCACAACAATTTTAATTAAGCAAAGTATATATTAAGTAGTTTAGGATCAAATATAGAAAGTGACATTTCTTGTAATTAATCATAATTAATATAATAATCTTTATCACATAGGAATTTTTATGGCATTGTTTGGTTAATTAGGATAGAGTATTAAGTTATATTTTTTAATTTACCCACAAGAATTAAAAAAAAAAGAACATAATTTGATAGTTTTATAATAAAGTTTGATCAATTTAATTGAATTAGAACTTTAGTCCACAGACAAATTTTATAAAACTGGATTCATAAATTTGGAACATGATTTTACATTGGTAAAACATGATATATATGTTTATTAGTCTCAAAATTATGGAACGTAAGCATGTATTTTAATTTCATACAGCCTTGCAACTTGTGAATTATTTTGATATTTTATTCTGATATAAAAAAGGAATGAGAGAATTCTTCTTTATCTTGGGTAGAAGGATATAGATTATACCATTAAGAAAGACGAACCTATTATTCCTAACACTAGCACTTTAGATGAAAATGCTCTTTATGAATGTTGGGAGCGATCTAATAGCCTCAGTATGATATTCACAAAGACCAATATTTCTGCTAGTATTCGAGGTTCTGTCAATCAGCATAAGAATGTCAAGGCATTACTAAAAGCCATTGATGAGCAGTTTGCAACATCAAATAAAGCACTTGCCAGCACCCTGATTATGAAATTTTCTTCCTTAAGGCTCACTACTGGTGTCAAAGGTGTGCGTGAACATATCATGGAGATGAAGGACATTCAGCTCAATTAAAAACACTTGAGGTTAATATGTCTAAATCTTTTCCTATGCACTATATATTAAAACTCTTCTGCAGCAATATGGACCCTTCAAAATGTCATATAACATACATAAGAACAAGTGGTCAATTAATGAACTCATGACCATGTGTGTTTAAGAAGAAGGAAGGTTGACAATAGAAATGGGTGAAACTACATTTATGATAACACAAAAAAAGAATCAGAAACAAGCCAAGAAAAGGGGAAAGATACAATACCACCCCAAGGTGGAATCAAAAAAGAAACTTTAAGTGTTTCTTTTGTAAAAAGAAGGGACACATAAAGAAGGATTGTGCAAAATTTCAACAATGGCTTGAGAAGAAAGGTAATCCAATTTCATTTTTGTTATGAATCAAATACGGTTACTGTTAATCATAACACATAGTGGATTAATTCTGATTTTATGATCCATATTTCAAATACCATGCAAGGTACGTGAAATCTATGGATGCCAATGGGAAGTGAACAATGCATCTATTCAGGACACAAGATGCATTCACATGTGGAGGTAGTTGAAACAAACACTGTAATTTTAAGTAGTGGTTTTATTTTGAATTTGGAAAAAACTTTTTTATCCCTAGTTTCTCTAGGAATTTAATTTCAATTTCAAGGCTTGCATCTTTAGGATATTCCTTTAGTTTTTCAAAGACATCTTTCATTTTGTTTTATAAATCTGATCTTGTTGGTAATGGTACATTATTTGATGGTCTTTTCTCTATTAATTTGCAAATGATACTGCTTATAATGTTATGCATGTTCATATTGGTATGGAATGATGTGTTATGAATGAAGATTCCTCTATATTGTAGCACCGGAGATTAGGACTTATCTCCATAGAGAGAATTAAAATATTAGTAAATGATAGAGTACTTAGTCTTTAGACTATACTGATTTTAACAATTGTGTAGACTGTATTAAGGGAAAGCAAGCCAACAAGTCAAAGAAAAATGCCAAGAGGGGCACAGATATACTAGATATCATACATTCAGAGATTTGTTGTCCAGATGATTACTCACGATATATATATCTCTACTTACTTCACAACAAGAATGAAGCATTATATGCTTTTAAAATTTTTAAAGTTGAAGTAGAGAAACAATGCGGAAGACAAATTAAGATTGTAAGAATAGATAGAGGTGGAGAATATTATAATAGATATACTAAAAATGGGTAAGCACCTGGTCCATTTGTGAAGTATCAATAGCATATAATAGTTGGTCAACATACCATGCCTAGTTCTCTAGATCAAAATGGCATGGCAGAAAGAAGAAACCAAACATTAATGGACATAGTAAGGAGTACTCCAATCATTCTAAATCCTTGTGGACTGAAGTTCTTAAAATAACTGTGTATATATTAAATCGAGTTCCAACTAAGGTTGTCCCAAAGACGTTGTTTGAATTATATAAAGGTTAAAAATCAAGTTTGCAACACATATGCATTTAGTGATGCCTATCTGAAGTAAGAGTTTATAATCCACAAGAAAAGAAACTGGATCCAAGAACCATTAGAGGTTATTTTATTGGATATACCGAAAGATCTTAAGGATACAGATTCTACTGTCAATCTCGTAGCATTAAGATTGTGGAATTAAAAAAAGCAAAGTTTCTTGAGAATGACGATTAGTGGGAGCGGTCAATCCCAGAACATTATTTTTGAAAAAGATCATTTTGATGCTCAATCTTCCAGCTTTAATGATAAATTGATTATTGTTAACAATACTCCTCAAGTTCAAATGAATATTGAGCAACATCCAATCATTGAAGTTCTACAATTTGCTAATAATAATCTAGTAGATGAAGTTGTTCATGAAATGCTGGAAATTGTTGAACAACCAATTGAACAACATGTTCCTCTAGAAAATGTTGATACAACATTAAGAAGGTTTACTAGAATAAAGAAATCAACAATTCCTAGTAATTATGTTGTGTATCTGTAAGAGTCTGACTACAACATTTAAGTCGTAAGTGATCTTGAAATATTTCTTAAGCCATGAATTATATAAAGAATCAAATTTGGGGTTCGACACCATGAAAGATGAGATGAATTCTATGGCATCTAACAAAGTCCAGGATCTTGTTGAGTTGCCAATTGGTACAAAAGCTATAAGGTGTAAATAGGTCATTAAGACAAAAAAGACTCATTGGACAACATTGAAAGATATAAAGCAAAACTTGACATTAAGAATTCACTCAAAGAGAAGGAATTGACTACAGGGGGACTTTTTCTCTTATTTCTAAGAAAGATTCTTTTCGTATATTATGGCATTAGTTGCAAATTTTGACTTAGAAATGCAACAAATGGATATGAAAACAACTTTTCTCAATGGAAATCTAGAGGAAGAGATTTACATAAAACAACTGAAAAGATTTTTTTTCTAGTGATAGTGAGCATTTAGTGTGCAAGCTTAAGAAATCTGTACATAGATTGAAACAAGCCTCCGGTCAATGGTATTTAAAATTTCATGATGTTATCTCTTAATTCAGATTTGTAGAGACTATTATGGATTAAGTCATATACCAGAAGGTCAGTGAGGGTAAAACTTGTTTCTTATTCTATATGTAAATGATATTTTGCTTGTGATCAATGATAAGGAGGGTTTGCTACATGAGGTGAAACAATATCTCTCTAAAAACTTTGATATGAAGGATATAGAAGATGCATCTTGTATCATTCGCATAAAAATCTATAGAGACAAATTTAGAGACATTTTAGGTCTGTCTCAAGAGACCTATATCAATAAAGTTTTAGAAAGATTTTGGATGAAAAATTATTCACCAAGTATAGCTCTCATTGTGAAGGATATAAATTTAATTTGAACCAATGTCCTAACAATGATTTTAAAAGGGAATAAATGAAAAACATTCCATATGCTTCAGCTGTTGAAAGCCTAATATATGCTCTGGTCTACACAAGACTTGACATTACATTTGTTGTGAAAATATTAGGAAGATATCAGAGTAATCTAGATATGGACCACTAGAGATCTATAAAGAAGATGATGAGGTACATTTAGGGAACCAATGATTACATGCTTACATATAGACGAACTGAAAATCTAGAGGTAATTGGCTACTCAGATTTGGACTTCGCTGGCTGTGTTGATTCAAAGAGATCAACATCAAGGTACATTTTATGTTTGTCGGTGGAGCTATATGTTAGAGAAGTGCAAACTAGACTTTGACTGCTACTTCTACTATAGGGACTGAGTTTGTATCTTATTTTGAGGCAATCATGCATAGTGTATAGATGAAGAGTTTTATTTCTGAGCTTAGAATTATGAATTTGATTTCTAAGCCATTATGGATATATTGTGACAATTCAACTATTGTTTTTATGGCTAAAAAAAATAGAAGTGGCAGTCGAACCAAACATGTTGACATTAAGTATTTGGCTATAAGGGAATGTGTTAAAGATAAAACAGTAGTCATTGAACATGTTAGCATTGAATTGATGATAGCTAATCCTTTGACAAAAGGTACGCCACCATTCAAATTTAAGGACCATGTAGAAAGTATGGAACTTTGTTCCTTTGTGTAATTTTCGTTATAAAATCATATATTGTTTTCAACGAAACTCTATTTCAGTTATGATAATTTTTCATATTTCATTTGTGTACACATTTATTTATTCCTTTATTTGAGAAATATCTTTAAGTAGGACCTATAATAAACATAAGGTTTATACATTAAGATATATAAACCAATGTTAAGATACATGATATATCGTGATACATAAAAAATATTACTCGTTTTTAGAAGAATTATCGTTATGATTCATATCTTTATTTCTTGCTATGATAAATAACAGTATACATGGGCCAAGTGAAAGAATGTAAGTGCTATACGTACTATATTAATTACTTAAGTGCTATAAGCACTTAATATATTTTAATACAATATAAAATAGAAGTGGGTATAGCACTCAATTAAAAATTGGCCCCTGATATATATTTAGTTTTGGCCGGATATACTTTTGGCCGAATGCCATGTGATGGGCATAGTATGTACATAATATGTTTTGGGTCCCTAAGATTATTTTTCCTTTTCTTCAGTCTTCCACCATCAATATTTAAGATAGAGAAAGTCTCAGAAGCTCCCAAAAACCCAATGATTACAGTGCAAACGTCAATGGCTGAAGGTATATTTTCGGTCCGTTTATAGCTCCACATATTGATCTAAATGCACTTTTGAGATTTTAGAAGGATGTTTAGATAATATTTAGACTTACACGATCATCAAAATATGCATGCGTTACGCGTGAGACGGGTGATACACTGGCGCTATATATAAGGAAAATGCCAAGCCTTCAGCAGCAAAAAAATAGGAAGTCCATGACCAATATGCACGAGTAGTATTGGTGCTTTTAGTGATACATGATTTAAAGTCATGAAGTACAAGCATCGAAAAATCGTACAAAATCGAAGCGCAAAGTTTGTACCAAATTTATGTTAAGGAGTACATTAATCAAAATTCTCAATCAAAAACACTTCTTTTTCAAATTTTTTTCCCTCTTTTATGGGATTTTTTTAATATCATAATAAAAAAGAAGTTCTATGTGCAATTACTATTTGTTCTTTACAATGGTATACTATTTCGTAAAACAGAGATTAAAAAAAAAAAAAGCTGGAAAAGTATCTAAACCTCAAATTTTATAGTCACGTTATCTCTGCTATTTTATTTGTAGCTTGTGAAAAAAATATACAAAATATTGCCTGAAAAACTAATGTAAGTAAAAAAAAAAAGAATAAACCAAGAAACAGATACAAATTATTGGGTTTTTTTTTTTTTTTGGCTAAAAAAATCTTGGTTCATTTGGATTGTGGACCTGGTACTTGTTCATGGAGGAACAAAATAAAACAGAAAACAAAAGGCTGCCATGCTTAAGTCGTTTTTATGCTTTCTTTTTTGATAAAGAGGAAAGGTCATCATTCTCGAGTGCATTCAACGTCAGTCGGACCTCAATCATTAAAAAAAGAAAGAGAAAAAAAGAAGAAGCTGTCCTCGCTTATCCCGTTTGATAGTTTTTGTGCTTGTGTTCGTTCTGTGTTTTTGTTCCTGAAACTTTGCCGTCTCCCAAATGACCACTTCCTCGCCGTCCTTCGTTTCATCCCCGAAGCCCTTTCTAGGACCTAAACTAGAACCAGGAATATCTCCTCGTCAAAACCCTTTCCGATCAAGTTTTCTCTGATATTTGTACCAAAGATGTTGACAAAATCTCCTGAACCCAACTTCATTTTCAACGCTGCTTTTGGGCCCTTTCAATGGCCTTGGAGGTACGTTTTCTACTCCTGCTTTGCTGAAGAAGAATTTGATAGCTCACACAATCAAGCCAAAGCCTCTCCGAAGACCACCGTAGAGACCACAACAATGCCCACCTCATGGAGATGGAGATGGAGATGAATTTTGAAGATGCCTTGGATTCCTTTCACACGATGCTCCCAAGTCGTCCTCTTCCTTCTGTTGTGGTTTTCAATCAAATGTTGGGCAAAATTGCAAAAAACCAAACATTATTCTCTTGCTATTTCTCTGTCTAAGAAGATGGAAATGCAACGAATCAAGCCAGATCACTACACTCTTGAGTATGGTGATGAAGTGCTTTTTTCATTTAAACCAATTGCACTCTAGTTTGTCTGTCTTTGGAAGGTTCATTAAATTTGGCCTTAAACCAAACACTGTGACCATGACTACTCTAGTAAAGGGGTTTTTTCCTTGAGGGAAAGGTTGATGAAGCAAAAGACTACTTTCATGAACTGATTAACGGAGCTTGTAAACCCAATGTGATCACTTATAACACATTGCTAAGTGGTAACTGTAAAATTGGTCACAGTGTTGCGGCTATTCAGTTGCTCAAGAAGATGGAAAAGGAAGAGAATTTTCAGACAAGGAGGGGCTACTCGCTGCTGCTCTAGACCTTTTGTTAGAAATGAAAATAAAAGGTATTGTTCCGGATGTTGTTGCTTACACCACATTGATTCATGGGGTGTGCGCGTTAGGGGAATTGAAAGACACTATGAGGTTATTTCATGGAATGCAAGATCAAAATCTGTCTCCCAATATAATAACTTTTAGTGTCTTGGCTGTTGATGCTCTTTGCGAAGAAGGGATGGTTGTCGAGGCACAAAGTGTGATTGAGAGTATGATTCAAAGAGGTATCAAGCCTGATGTTGTGACATATAATTCGCTCATTGACGGCTATTGCTTGCGAGGAGAAAATGACGACGCAAGAAAAGTACTTGATGCAATGGTTGGAGGTGGTTGTGAAAGTGACTTATACAGTTGCAGCATTTTGATATATGGATACTGTAAGAAAAAGATGATAGATGAAGCTTTTATACTATTTGAAGAAATGATTTCGAAGGGATTAGTTCCAAATGGTGTAACTTATAACTCTCTTATTAGTGGGTTCTGTAAAGGCGGGAGAACCAGGCATGCTCAAGATCTGCTCCTCAAAATGCAAGCTATTGAGCAGGTCCCAGATGTTCAAACATATGCTGTTTTACTGGATGGCTTATGCAAAAATGGAGAGCTTGAAGGGGCAATGAAATTATTTCAAGAAATGGAAGAGAAGAAGTTACCTCTCAACATTGTGATGTACAGTATCCTCATCAAAGGTATGTGCAAAGCTGGAAATCTTGCAGCTGGAAAGGAACTCTTTCACATATTACCATCCAAAGGCTTACAACTTGATGTGTGGACTTATAGCATAACATTAGATGAACTTCTTGGTGGAGGCCTTGTAGATGAAGCTCTAAATTTGCGTAGAGAAATGGAAGAAAAAGGATATCATTGCACTTAGAATTTAATGATCCGGGGACTTGTTCGTAACAATAAGATATCAAGAGCGTTGCAGTTCACTGATGAAATGGTCGCAAAGGGTTTCTCTGGGCATGCTTGAACTGTGGAGTTGTTTGCCGATTTGATTTCTAAGGGTAAATTAGATTCTTCCTTGCAGCCAGTGGTTAATAATAATAATAATTAATAAATAAATAAGGTTTATTTGTCATTTTGCTATAAGAATTTCAAAATACTGTCCTCCATTTTTCAGCTTGTATTTTTTTACATGATTTACTTAAAGAGTATGTTCTTGTCTGTTTCTTTGTAAGTTTGACTTCGTGAGTTTAAAACCAAACTAGAAGTAGAAACTAGAAAGGACGTGAAGTTTTATTTTTTGTTGGAATGTTAAAGAGGAATTTCTTATCTAACCATCAATAGCTAATGGTCTAAAATAGTTTCCTTTGATAACTAACAGTTCAAATGTATATGAGATAACTGCTGCAGGATGTACTTGTTTTGCCCCTTCCTTTATTCTAGTTTTAACCTTTTTTTTTTTTGTTTTTTTAATCTTTCGTTTATCCTTTGCATGCTCATTTGTTTTTGCTTTCTGTTTTCTTATTCTGTTTTCTTTCTTTTTGTGTTTTTAGCCTCTGCAATGATTTGTTCAAATTTGTTTCTGATTGTGCTGTATTGCTGATTTAGGAAGAGACATCGTTTTATTTTGATTCAGTTTAGAGAGATTTTCATTTTTTTTACGTTATTTCTTGCTGACCTTCATGATTTTGAGTTAGTGGTCTGTCTATTGCCTCTTTTCGTATTTGCGAGATATATGTCAAAGGATTTGCCTTTTTGAAATACAACATCGAACGGGATTGCTTAGAAAAAGCAGCTAATTGTGTCAATTGTGCTTGCAAAATTGAAGAGGATTGCTCAAGGGTCTTTTGAGTACTATTTTAATTTGGTATGCAATATCTTTTTTTTAAAAGAACAATATATAATAATCCACGTGCCAAATCTCATTAAACATGATGACCAACATAACAAAATTGTGCTTGAATTAAGTTGAGAAACATAAAAGCTCATCAAAGCAACGAATCTTATTAAACATATGGCTAGCAGCAGAAGAACGTTTTTGCGTGAACCACAAATCAGGAAAAATCTTTATAATAACATATCGTGCGCTCACATGCATATAGGGCGTGTGCCTATCACAAATTTTGCCTTGTTCTTTTAATTTTCTTTTATTCTTCTTTCTCCGGACCTCGGTGTCTGTAGAGAAAAGTTGGGGCCGATTTGCTCGTTGAAAGTCGTTTGCTTTTCCTCCGCTTTATTAGCCTCACTTTTTAGGAGCTGTTATTAGGGGAAAGCATAAACGTCTATGTCACTCTCACGGTGAGCCAAGATATGCCATTTACAGTCTTAAGCACATTTATTTATTTATTGAAAGTAAGATTTCATTCCAACGTGGGTGAATTATAAATATGATTGACCTTAAAATACAAGGCAAGACCTTCAACATAAACCAAGACAATGAGTACAATTAAATCATGCATAAGCCAAAAGATGAAGTATCTGCCATAGGCGCGACTGAACAAAAAGGCCTGAGCAAACAGGGCACCTCGGCTCACAAACAAAGAACACACATTATGCTCCTTAAAATGGCCCTTGAAAGATGGTGGAAAAATATCTAAACAAAACATGGTCCACAACAATGTAGCACAATGCCACAACCACAAAGAAAAAACCAAACACCACAAAAAGCATGCTTTTACGGGAAAAACACATAAGAACCAAAAGGATAAGGATACAACCTTCATTATTACAATGAAAACATAAAGCAACAAATACAAACAACATATAGAGTCAGAAACAATATTTTATTGTCTATCAAATTTAATCAAATGGCTAAAAAAATTTATACATGTCGCGTAGAATAATGTATCTTGTAGTAGTAATTATTACAAAAATAACATCCTGAGTGCGATGTGCCCTCAATGCCACCTTGCGTGGGAAAGGATGCCGACACAGAGCAAGTCAACATGCTTTAAGCACCATTGTAAGCTAACCCTTGCGAGGTGCCTCAAGTCCCCAAAGATGCAATGTTGGAGGTGAGCTCGGTGCCACCGCTGAGGAGCCTTACTCTAAGTGGTAGGCAAACACAACTCGGCAAATCTATGGGGAGCTAACAACTGATTGCAATGAATTCAGACTGACTGTCTACAGTGCTTTTCAAGGCCCACTGGGCTGCGCCACAACTAGTCGCCTCCTCGGGTTAGAGACCAACTCAGGTCGGTTTACCCTTACTGCAAGCAGGCTGCTATTCGCTATCACTAGCTAACAGATGGCAGACAACTAGCCGTTGGATGGAAGGCAATCCATCGACGGAGGGAATGACACTTGTCCTCTACCTTCTGACACGCTTTGATGTGACATACGGGTTATGGACAAAACCCACCTAACACCAAGTCCAAGTGGCAACCTATAAATAGGGTGCATTCATTGCATTTAGGCATACATGGTCCTTCTCACCTAACAAGCTCTCGTTCTCTGTCGAGCAATCCCTTCCTTGAGCATTGGAGAGCCCTAGTCTATTGATTGACCAGTCTTTTTCTTGTCTCCGAAGCATCCCTCATCTTGTTACAGATCCACCCAAGCAGGCAGGGAAGAGCTAAGCACCATGCGCAGTCGCACGTGGTGTTGATCTACTGCTAAACTCTGGTAAGCATTAACATTTTGGAGCTAGAAGGAGGGCCACCTGTGCCTTCACTTGAAGTCACCAGCCATAGCAAGTCAGTGAACCGAGATGGTAACTCGAGGCAATGCTCGAGACAAGGGTACCAAATAGGAACGGTCGAGAGAAGCCCTAAACTAAAACTAGAATCTAGCCAGACCTAGGGGCCATCCTCGAGCCACGAGGTCCCATTCAGGTGGTCAAGGAAGTATGGCAAGGGCCGAACAGGCACAAGACCCGATTGTCCAAGACCCTATCCTAGAACTAACCACTACTGTTCGTATACTTACAAAGCAACTCGCGCAGTAGGCACAGCACCAGGTGGCTCCTGGCCTCTACCTCCAACCCCGTCTGACAAAGCTAGAGGTAGAGCAGGACGGGAAGCCGATGACCCTAGTGAAGCTTATTCCGAGGGCTCTAGAAGATCTATGCATGGTGTCTCGGCAAACAACAGACTCGTCTGGGAAGGTCGCCTTGGCCCACAAGAAGCACAGGCTTCGTCATCATAGGGCTCTCGAGCTTCTATTTTTGATGGCACAAGTGCCAAGGGGAAGTACAACAGGGTCGCCAACCCAGAGTAGATGACAGGGTTAAGGGCGAAGCACCCTATAGGGTTGAATTGCCTGAAGATACCAATAGTCTCTAGTTTCGGGAGTTGTAGCACCAAATCGATGAAATCTGCAATAACCACTTCGGTTTGGACGACGTCAGTGTCTTAGATTCGTCGTTTACCGACATCATCATGCGAGCTCCTATGCTGCCCAAATTCAAAGTCCCTCAAATTAAGGCCTATGATGGGACCACAGATGTTGATGAGCATGTTAAGTTGTACCGAGGACACATGCTCCTACAAAGCGCTAGTGATGCAGCTATGTGCAAGGCCTTTTCTTTAACCCTAACTAGAGCAGCTCAGTAGTGGTTCCAATGACTCAAGCCAACTTTGATAAATTCTTTTCGACAACTATCTGATGCCTTCTCTATAGTCTTCTCCACATAAAAAACAAGGAGAAAGGAAATAACCTATTTATATGCTGTTAAGCAAGGTGATGACAATGTCAGAGACTATATAAATTGGTTTACTTGAGCTGCACTTGAAGTTAAGCACGTCGAAGACAAGACCCTGAAACATGCCTTTGTAGGGGATCTCCGAGACGAGAAGCTAACCTGGTCGTTGGCATTCAAGTAGCCGAGCACTTCTTCTCAAATGCTTAGCTATACATAGCGGTATGCCGACGCGGTTAAATATATGAAGAGCTGTAGAGAAGAAGCTAGCAGTAGCGGCACGAAGAGGGAGAAAAAGCAAAAGAAAGCGCTCGAACAGTCCAGTGCTAAGCAAAATAAGAAGCAAAAGAAGGAAAAGAAGACTGAGAAGACAAAAGTGTCGACCGAAATGTTCCAAAGTTACAAGCCCCTGGTAGCAAGCATAGATGAGGTATTTGCTTAGGTGAGCAGAAGGAACCTACTGGTTGACCTGCCCAAACTCAAAGACAACAAAACAAAGCAGGACCAAAGCAAATATTGTAATTTTCACAAGGACGTGGGACATAATACCCATGACTGCATTCAACTTAAGGACTAGATCGAGAGACTGGTCCAAGACGGACATTTGCAGGAATTTGCAGAGCGAGTTTTAACTCCAGGCTCTACAGCAAGGAGAGACGACCAACCAAGCTGAGACGCACTGAACCGCCCATGCAACAGTGGTGGGAACGCCCCAAAACCTCGAACATCGCTCATACAATTTTCAAAAGGCCTATCATCAAGGACAAATCGAGCAGGCGGCGGGCTTACGTCCGAGAAGCTCGGTTGTTCAAAAAAAGCAAGCTCATTAACATGTCTGAGCACATCAATAAAATTTGCCACCAACAAGACATGCTAATCACCTTTACGGAAGAGGAGGTGGATAAATTAATCCATCCGCACGATGATGGTCTTGTGTGTGAATTGCACATCGCCAATAACATAGTAGGCGTGTGCTAATCGACAATGGTAGCTCAGCTGATATTTTATTCAAGCAAGCATACGATAAGCTGAAGATCAGCAATGCTACCCTTATCCCGGTTCAGACGCCACTTTACGAATTCACAGGTGAATGCGTCTGAGCAATGGGGAAGATCGGTCTGCTGGTCACCTTCAGTGATGGTGTTGCTCGGGTGACAAGCGTCGTTGACTTCCTAGTCATTGACAAACCCTTCCAGTATAATATTATTATTAGTTGTCCGATGTTAAACGCACTGAAAGCTATGGTCTCCACCAACTACCTAGCCATGAAGTTCCCAACGGACAACGGGGACGGGGTAATCAGGTCATGACAGAAGGATTCTCGAGCATGTTATGCTAATGTTGTCAAGGCTGTGTCAGCTCAACAATTAAATGTCTATCATTTACAAGGTTGATGAAATACAATTCCCAGCCAAGCCAGCGCCCAATATGCTTTTTGGCCTTGACCCTCGTATGCCCGATGAGGAGGTAAGGGCCACCCTCATTAAGGATATGGTGTTGTTCAAGCTTGACCTGACACACCCTAATCGTATGGTCCAACTCGATTCTCAATTGAAACTTGAGATTCGGGCCGACTTGGAGAAGCTCATTACGGACTACCGGGATGTATTCACATGGTCTCACGAGGACATGCTCGACATTTATCCTAGTATAATTTGCCACTGGCTTAACGTCCGACCAAACTATAGGCTGGTTATTTAGAAAAGAAGGGCCTTTAACCCGAAAAGGTATGCCCCCATTAATGAAGAGGTCTAGAAGCTACTAAAGGCAGGATTCATCTGAAAAGTAAAGTATCCGGAGTGGTTAACAAATTGCAGTCCTAGTCAAGAAGGCGAATAGAAAGTGGTGGGTTTGTATAGACTACACCGACCTAAATAAGGCTTGCCCCAAGGACTGCTTTCCACTTTCCCGAATAGACCAACTCGTCGATGCAACTGTTGGGCACGAGCTGCTCAGCTTCATGGATGCCTATTTTGGCTATAACCAAATACGGATGGCCGAGGAAGATCAAATAAAGATGGCCTTCGTTATCGACCAAGGGCTCTATTGTTACGTGGTAATGCCCTTTGGACTTAAGAATGCTGGAGTTACCTACCAACGCTTAGTCAATAAAATATTTACTTAGCTGATTGGTAAAACCATAGAAGTCTACGTCGACGATATGCTAGTTAAATCCGTCTGAGCAGTGAACCACATGGCCTCTCTCCAAGCGAGCTTCGACATTCTTTGGGAGTATGGGATGAAACTCAACCTAGTGAAGTGTGCGTTCAGGGTAGCTTGGGCAAATTCCTCAGATTTTTAGTCAATCAAAGAGGTATCGAGGTCAACCCATCTAAGGCTTAAGCTGTAATAGACATGCATTCACCACAGATAGTAAAAGAGGTGCAGAAACTCACAGGCATGGTAGTGGCCTTCTCCAGATTTGTCTCCTGATCTACCGACAAGTGCCATCATTTTTGCAAGCACTCAAGGGGAGGTTTGAGTGGAGTAGAGAATGTGAGGAAGCCTTCTAGAATTTAAAAAGGTATTTGGCCATACCCCCACTCCTATCCAAACCTTTACTAGGAGAAGTCTTGTACGCCTACCTTGTCGTGTCCCAAAAGGCTGTCAGCTCGGTCCTAGTCCAAGAAGAAAAAGGGTGCAAAAGCCCGTCTATTACACGAGCCATGTGTTTTAGAGTGTTGAGGAGAGATACCCACCGCTTGAAAAATTGGCATTCGCCCTAGTCACCTTAGCTCAAAAACTACAACCTTATTTTCTTAGCCACACTATACGAGTCCCAACAAAGTTCCCCTTCAAGTAAATTTTTTAGAGTCCAAAGATAACAGGATGAATGGCCAAGTGGTCAGTTGAACTCAGCTAGTATGACATTCATTTTGTGCCGAGGATGGCTATTAAGGACCAAGCCCTCGTAGAGTTCATTGTCGAGTTCACTGTTGTTGGCAAGGCACGTCGTTAGCTGAGAAAGCACCTGTCAAAGACCTAGACACCCCTAGTTGTAGTGGGGGTGATTGCGACCAGACGATGAAACCAAAATGGAACTTCTTTATAGATGGATCCTCTTGTACAGAGGGTTTGGGTGCCGAGCTCATTCTAACAAGCCCGAACAGATACAAGACAATCTACATACTTTGATTTGATTTTAAGGCCTCCAACAATGAGGCTGAGTATAAGGCACTCTTGGCCAAACTCAGAATCGCCAGGGATCTTGGAGTAAACTACATAGTCATTCATAATGATTCTATGCTTATTGTCTAGCAGGTCACTAGGGTGTTTTAAGCCTAAATAGAATCTATGACTGCGTACTTACAAGAGTCAAGGCATTGCTCGGGTAGTTTAAATCTTATTCATATAGGCAGATCCCTAGATTGGAAAACTCTGAGGCCGATGCGCTAGCTCGACTCGCCTTGGGTCTAGGCGACAACGAGTTAACATCAGTTCCCATTGAAAGGTTAGTCGAGCCAAGTATTAACAAAGAAGTGGCAAGTGTAGCCGAAGAATAAAAGACCACTTGGATGGACCCGATCATCTGATACCTAATTACAGCTGAATTGTCTGGCTCCCGAGAAGAGGCACACCATATTCGCAATAGTTTGGCCTGGTATTCGATGATCGATGGTAAACGATATCGGTGAGGCTACACTGCATCGTGTCTAAAATGCGTAGGGCCCAAAGAAGCTCAATATTTGATGAAGGAGATCCACGAGGGGCTATGTGGTAATCACTCTGAGGGACGATCACTAGCACAAAAATGTCTTCAACAGGGATATTATTGGCCAACCATGGAGTAGGACTGTAAGGACTTCACACGCAAGTGTCTAAAATGTCAACAGTTCACGAGGATGCTCGAACATCACACCGAGCCACTTACCTCGGTAACATCAGTGTGGCTTTTTGCTAAGTGGGCCATCGATCTTATCAGGCCCTTTTCCCCAAGCCCGGTCTCAGTTTAAGTACTGTATTATGGCCATCAACTACCTCACCAAATGGGTGAAGGTAGAGCCATGCACCAACATGACCGATGCCAAGTGCACAAACTTTGTATGCAAGAACATTGTTTGTCGGTTTGGAATCCCACATACCATCATGGCCAACAATGCAAAGCAGTTCGAATCCTCGAGTCTCCTCCGCCTATGCGAGTAGCTCAGTATTACGAAAGTCTTTTCTTCTCCTAGCTACCCTCAGAGCAATGGGCAAGTTGAAGAGGTCAATAAAACGATCAGGGACAATCTAAAGAAAAAACTTGAAGGCCTCAAGGGGGCATGGATTGGCCAGTTCCCAAAGGTGCTCTAGGCTTACCAAACAATGGCCTAAACTACCATCGGGGAGACTCCATTCTCTTTTGTATATAGGGCTGAGGCTGTCATCTAACAAAAGTAGAACTGCCAAGCTTTAGGGTCAAGCAATATGAAGAAATTTGAAATGCCGAAGCCATAATGTCTAAACTTGATTTGCTCAAGGAGAAGAGGAACCAAGCTATAATACGTAATGTGGCTCGAAACCAGGTTGTTGCTCGGTACTATAACAAACGAGTCCAACCAAGAAGCTTCAAGGTGGGAGATTTGGTGCTAAAGAGGGTCATCGTTCAGCAACCCAAAGTGGGATCCCTTGGCCCAAAGTGGGATAGACCATATAAGGTCATAGAAATTGTCTGACCAAGCACCTACAGACTATCGAACATGGAAGGCAACCTGCTTGATCATCCTTGGAACGCTGAGCTCCTTAAAAAATTCTTTTGCTAACTGACGCCGATAACTCTTTTTGACCTCTGGTTACATTATTTTTGTAACTAGCCCTACTAAACAGGACTAGAATGTAAATTTTATACACTAATGAAAATTTAAATTCCTACACTATTCCATTGAGCAATGTGTATTAAGGAAGATATAACTCTCGAAAAGGGAGGCCATAACTCTGAACCGGAGACCAGACAGTAACTCTCGAAGAAGGAAAGTTATCTCAACAAACCAGACTGAGGGGCTAATCGACATTATGCCAGCCAATAATCTATTGCCTACGGACCACCCGAATAAAGTCACCCTAGCACAACTGTGCCCGACCAACATCAGACTTAAACAAGTCTAACGGGGGTGACAGGGTATAGGGCACCATATGCCGTTGTGCTCTGCTCAACTGAGAAATGGGACTTCCCTACTCGGCTAACTAGTTAATTGCTTTTTCTCAAGAAGTGTCTTCCTGAGGAACATTTAACCTAGAAAAGTAAGATGCCTCGACACCGAGACACTGAACTCAGCGAGAATGCAATTGGGAAAATGTGTTTAGAATCTTTGATTCAAAAATGTGCTTTCCCGAGGAACATTCAACTTGAAAAATCAACTTAATTCTTTTCCTGAGAAGCACCTAACCAAGGAAAGAGGTTCGAGCTTCCTTCCTGAGGAGCCACCACGAAAGTTTTCAAGGAAAAAAATTGTTAATCCGAAGACAGTCATACTTCGTGGAAAATTTTTAATTCAAAGGTCAAAACTAAAAGAAAATGCCGAGAAGTGATAAACTTCGAGAAAAATTTTTTTATTACAGGAAGCAGTTGGGAGGTACAAATAACCGAGCACCTCCCGAGCTCAGATAAAGAAAAGGCAAAATAAAAATTAGGTCTAGGCCATATCCCCGGCGTCATCGTTTATGTCATTTTTGCCCTAATTGTCCCCATCGTCATCGCTGTCCACTTTGACAACCTCCTCTTATTTGGGCTGCTACGCTCTGCCTTGTTCTAGCTCAACAATGAGGGACCAATCGAAGCCCATCGCCTCGGAATGCTTCCTAATAAGGTAGTCTTGGAGGTCGGTCATTCTGAAGTAGTAATAATCAGTGTACTCCGAGGATGCCTTGAATTCCTCCACGGCCTGTGCGAGGCGACCAGGTAGCTCCTCCTAGAATCGCTGGTGCTCGGCCTAGGAGGCCTGTAGCTGATCCTTGAGGTTGATAACCTCATCCTTTGATTGGTCAGCCTTGGTCCTTACCTTTTCGACCGCCTTCCTCCCCTCTTCCATCGCCGCCATGGCCTAGTCAACCTCTTCCTTTGCCTTCCTAGCCTTATCCTCGGCCTAGGAAAGAGCTTCCTTGATTTGTTCTAGCTCAATGTTCTTAACATCGAGCTCTTTCTCGACCTCGTCCTTTTCAAAGGTGGTCTTCTTGTGCCTCTCCTTCTCAAGGTTGAGCTCATCTCATCCATCCACGTAGGCTAGATCTAAGAAGGCGAATGCTTGAGAAAATATAAGTTAGTACACGAAAGACAAAGTCAAAAGAAGCTCGGTATAGAAATTTTGACTCACCTTGGTAGCAGAGTGGAAGGTAGCACTAGATAGGCCCTCGAAGTCCTCTCCTCGGAGATTCTCCAAGAACGACTCCTTAGGAATAACATCCCCAAGGTGCTCGAGGATGTGACAGCGGTAATTTACTCGCCGCCTCTGAGGGTCTCCCATGGATGGCACCACGGCCGTTGTGACGGCGGGAGGTTAGGTCTCACTCGACAAAGCCCTAGTCCTCGTTGGCGGTGGTGGAGGAATTTGGACTGTATGGGGCAGTTGCTCAGACCGTGACGGCTGCTCGGGCCTCGATGGCTTCTCTAGTCTCAGAGTCCTCATCCGTTTGGATCCGACCATGGCTTTTTCCTTCAAACGGCAAATGTGCTCCATCAGTGCATGCCTTTCCTCCACGTTGCTTGGTTAGGAAGACATATCTATAGAAAGAATACAAAAATCTCCCAAGTCAGGATGAGCTCGACATAAAAAAAAACTCAGAGCTCACCTCCGATCCAGAGCTGGCCTGATGGATATAGGAACTGAATCACATCCATGAGGTCCTTGTCGACTACAGGTGGCCTCACGTTGAAGGAGCCACTCAATGAGTCCTCGGTATTGGACGATGATGGTTCTCTCATCGGCCACCCAGATCTAGAGGTGCTCGGGCCAAGGATGTCAGTAGCGCTTGGTCTAGCCACGGTCACTTGCTTAGTTGATCGGGTAGGTTGGACGACAGAAGGGGGATTTGTTCTGTTGGATTCTTCAAACTAGCCATAATGGGAAAGGGTTTCTTTCCCAAGCAGGAAAGATTATTGCCATGTCGACTCTGATTTAGTAAACAGGTCCTCCACTACACTAATGATGTGGTTCGGCGTCCACGACCTCTTTAACCATACGTGCCCTTGCTGAAATGTCCTCGAGACACATTGATCCACAGGGACACCTTCACCGGCTGAGGCTAGATAATTTCCCCCGATGTAGAACCATTCGAACTTCTAGAGCTTGTCCGAGTCAAGGTTGCCTAGAATAAAGTCCTTTTTGAAGTTGGTGACGTAATACCAGTCAACTGTCAGAAAGCTTCTTCATCTTGTATACTTGTTTAAAGACCTCCCATGGCATTTTAGTAGCCTGGTGGTACTCGACAGCACGTACAACCCGATCAACGAGCAGTAGTTGTTTGGGTTGAGCTAGGCCGGGCACACATTAAAGTCATTAAGTGGCCGACGGAGGAATCGATGGAACAGCAGGCGAAGCCCAAGCCTGAAGAATTCTACGTATAAAGTTATACACCCTTTGGATGGAGTCAGGGGTGAATCATTCTCCTCGAGCACAATGAGGACAACGTCATTTGGGATGTTAAATTTTTGCTGTAGGTCCTTGAGCCAAGATTCTATTATTGCGCTGGTGTAGGCTGCCGTTGATGTTTGCCCAGGCCAAGACACACGATAAGCAGTCACTCCTCAAACCCAAGTGACCACAACCCTCTCAACCTCGTCCTTGGTGGCACTCTTCTCTGGCTCTGTCTCCTCAGCCACTTGTTCCTCGTCGGAGATGTCGATGGTTATTCTACCCATGACCTAGACAAGGGCCTCAGAGTCTCGACTAGAGGTACTTGGCACATTGGCGGCTGCCTCCAACTCAGCTTGCTCCTAGGCTGTAACTTGGGATGTGTTGGTGATGGCCGCCCTAGTGTGAGGATCCTCGCCCCTACACGGTCTCATTGGGAGCCCTCCGTCCAGCAAGTCAAGGAACTCCTACTCGGATACTGTCTCTGAGTTGACCTTTAGTATTTCAGCCAACTGGCTTGTTTTGTCTGGCATTAGGGATAGTCCTTCTATATCAATGTCCATGGAGGTCGATTCCTCGGTTTCGATGCTATTGTCTAACTAGGAGACGTTTACATTCTGTGAGTCAAAAAGGTCACTCATTTTCGCTTGCTTCTCGGGAAGTTACCTAATCGAGTTATGGAAGCTCAGAAAAATAATATCTTCAATCTAGGGACTATAGCTTGGCAGCTAAAACTTAGGAGTTGCAAAGTGTGGCCTTGATTACACATGAAAATGACAGGGAGAAAGCCCTATTTACAACCACTTTAGGCGTGAAACCCAGGTTGCAAAAAATGAAGCGATGTGATGATTACGCTTGTCAAGGAAGCACCCAGTCGCGTTGGCTCTTCGAGCTTCATCGTGTGACCTTTCGCCTCCCGCTGCCTTAGGATGCCC
Source organism: Artocarpus heterophyllus (assembly GCA_025403435.1). Classification (NCBI taxonomy): domain Eukaryota; kingdom Viridiplantae; phylum Streptophyta; class Magnoliopsida; order Rosales; family Moraceae; genus Artocarpus; species Artocarpus heterophyllus. The sequence goes on from CM046337.1 coordinate 36,591,739, forward strand.
CTTACGCTTTATCGTGAGCTGACCTCACCCTCTCGACATAGTCCACCCAGCCGAGCACCGACCAGGTGAACTGGGGGGCTATTTTGGAGGTGAGCTTGGCATCACCACCAAGAAGCTTTACTCTAGGTGGTCAACAAACACAGCTCAGCAAATCTATGGGAGCTAACAACTGATTCCAATGAACTCAGATCGGCTATCTGAGGCACTTTTTAGGGCCCACTAGGCTGCGCCACAACTAGTCACCTCCTCAGGTCAGAGACCAGTTCGGGTCGGTTTACCTTTACTCGTAAGTAGGCTGCTACTCGCTATCACTGACTAACAGATGGCAGATAACTCGCTGTTGGATGGAAGGCAATCCACCGACGAAGGGCATGACACTTATCCTTTGCCTTCTGGCATGCTTTGATGTGACACACGGGTCGTGGGCAAAACCTACCTAACACCTGGTCCAAGTGACAACCTATAAATAGGGTACATTTATTGCATTTAGGCATGCATGCTCCTTCTCACCTAACAAGCTCCCGTTCTCTACCGAGCAACCCCTGCCTTGAGCATTGAAGAGCCCTAGTATATTGACTGACTAGTCTTTTTCTTATCTCTGAAGCGTCCCTTCTCTTGTTGCAGGTCCACTTGAGCAGGCAGAGACGAGCAGAGAAGAGCTAAGCACCGTGAGCAGCTGCATGTGGTGTTGATCTGTTGCCAAACTCCAGTAAGCATCAACATACATGTCCTATCGTGCCATATTCATGCACTCATCGTAGAGCAGTGGTTGCCTTTGGGTGTCCATTGGGTTCATGAGATCAAAACATGGTAGTTTGAATTTTTTTGGTTTCATATGAGAGTTTGAAAAGTGTTGTTTGAAACTATACTCTGAACTAATGTTTGGATGTCAATTGATTTTGAAATTAAAAAGGCAACAAAATCTAAAACTATGTTTGGATATAAATACTTTTGTGAGAACTGGGTTCATACCTTAAGTGCAAATATCTTGAGATTAAGGGCTATTAAATCCAAATCCACCCCACTTTTAAAGTTCAATATTTATGATTGAGTTTAAGTTTTCTTTTCCTCCAAAAGCTTGCTTAGCCTAAAAGCTAAATTTAAACTCTATGAACCCCTCAAACAAACATTATTTTGGGATGAGTGATATTGGAGGATGAGGGCACAAACAAATGTACAATAGTTTGTTAGTGATTGTTTAATATTATTTTAAAAAGATATTTAGAAAAGAGACAAAATAGAGGTGACTTAAAGAGGAACATATTTTCTCATTTTCTCAACTAGATGCAACTGGGCTACTATCAGAAAACATTAACGCAACAAAATTACAAAAATTTTTAAATCAAATTCTTTTCCAAATAACAAGTTTGACATAGTAAATACATAAATTAATAAAAGATCTTACGTACCTCTTTAGCAAACCAAAAACTGTAGAAACTGCAACTAGAGAAGAAAATCCTAGAAGAGCCTCAACTAACTAGTCTTTTTTACTATTATCTTTCCATGATCGGAATGTGGGCGGTTGCACATTGTACAGTTTTTCCTCTAGTGACTTCTCCTTCTAACCACTTGAGACAACCAAGAGCTAAGGTTCCAAATATTGAACAATAGCCCTTTGGGAGTTTCAGAGTTTTTCTCACTAGAAAACTCTCTCGAAGCTTCTCAGATTATCTAAGAAACAATGAAAAAATGGTTCCCTTTATATATTGGTTGAATTTGGGGCTAATCTATCATATTAGGTTTCAAAATTTGAGTCTGAATTAATATTTGATCAAAAATGCATCAAAAATACGTAAAAGGATTTTCGCATGGTCGGCCTGTCGAACTCGTGCATGGGCCTGCCGAACTTGTGCACCAGCCTATCAACCAAGCGATAATTTGGAAATCTCAAAATATTTTATTTTACATGGGAATCTTAGATAGAGCCTTAGTTTTAATTCCAATAACCTAATAGAGAAGTTATCTGATTAAAATAGTCAAATATAGATAATTCCATGTCAAATAAAATATTACCTAAAAAATTTAACATGTTTATCTTGAATTAATTCATAAAATTAATTCAACCAATAAACCAGCATGAATTATTAAATCCAATCTATCAAATTTCAATCAATCTAATAATTAACATAAGTCATCAATATGTAGTAAAAACATATGGTATCGTTACATGAATTATTATAAAGTAGTAAAAAGGACCTGATAGACATATATAGGTCAAGCTACTATAATTATAAAATAACATATCCTAGATATATATATATATATATTTTATAATTATCAACTCTAAAGCTATTCCAAAGTTGCGCTCTCAAACTATATAAAATTACGAAACTTCAATAAGCTAATCATCCATGACGTCTCATAATGTGTAACATCCTTAGAGGATATTCGTAATCGGCTTAAGGATAAATTCCGTTTTAGCTTCCTAATTATTTTTATCTAATGTTCTATTATCTCACCATTGGAATACTTACTATCAACAAATAGTATACCATTTGGTTTACGTATGTATCTAAATGGTTAAGCACTTCAGTCTTCCAATTATAGAATAATACCTATAAGAAAATATCATCAACTCTACAAAAAAGCTATAAATTCTATATCTATAATAACAAGTCTACATCAATCAAGAGTCATGTCTCTAATGTATTAGTATACGTTCCTTCATTTAATTCAGGATTACCACACTTTGATACATCGAAGGACAAAAGTCAATAATTCCATTTTAGGATTAAGACGCAACACATATGATTGTCTTAAGTAAATTGATTTAAAGAAAGAAGTTATTAATCAAGTCAATTCAACTTTTTATCCCAATCTAGTATATCGTCACCTATGATAATATACCAATATTTCTACTCACGGAGTCCTACTCTGATGACCAAGAAAAGTCATCTCTCGTTAGAGATGTAGACAATATAATAATCTTAACATGAATAAAGCGTCCAACTTTATTCCCTCGATTGCAGACCTTATCATTTAGACTATTACCTTTAAGACTCATGTCTTCTGCATAATCTATCTATCATATGTACAATTTTAAAGGTTTAGACTGGTAATCTCAGACTTTTGTTTGCTTATCATATATTCAACAGAAATAAACATAAAGAGGACAACAATTGATATATAAAAATAAATAAACTCTTTATTGATTAAATGTCTACAAAAACTTATTACATCATTTAATCCTTATGGAACCTAGTCTAACAATCTCTCACTTGCCCTAATTGAGTAGAGGTGATATGTTACATATCCCCATAGCCCTTATAGGTTATAATGTTCTCAGAAGTAATCTTACATATTTCTACATTTCCACTTACCATGATGTCCTTTATCACATGATACTCCCAATGTATATGTTTACTCTTCTTATGATATCTTGGTTCCTTAGTATTCACCGCAGTGTTATCATAATAAGCGACATCAGTTTATCCATACTAGGAACTACCTTAAGATCCCCAAGAAACTTGCGGAGCCATAGAACTTCTTTCGAAGCTTCACTAGTTGCCACATACTCGGCTTCTATCGTTAAATCTGAAGTACAGTCTTGCTTGACACCTTTCCAAACAATGGCACCTCCTCCTAGAGTAAACACAGAAGCTGAAGTTGCTCTTTTCAAATCTAGATAGGATTAAAAATCTATATCAGTGTATCCATGAGGTGTTAGATCCTCACCAGAACTAGATGGTTGCCACCTTTGTTGGAATTCTTCATTGCTTACTTCTCAAGAATCTTATCTATATTGATGGCTTGGGATAAAACTAACATTTTCTTCTTCTTATCTCGAAAGATTTGGATACCCAAAACATAATTAGCTTCACCCAAGTCCTTCATGTCAAATTGCTTAATCAATTAACTGATAACAATGCCCCAACGTCAATGCCAACAAGTGGGATGTCATATAGAGTAGTAGAAAAACCTCATTCCCATCCATAATGTTTTTGTAAACACATGGTTCATCCATATTTTGTTTGAACCTATAAGTATTGATCATTTGATCAAATCTTATGTTCCAAGGTCGAGAAGCTTGCTTAGGTCTATAAATAGACTTTAGCAATTTATAGATATTATTCTCTTGACCCTTATCTTTGAACCCATTTGGCTATACCATATATATGGTCCCATCAAGATAGCCATTCAAAAAGGCTGTGTTGAGATCCATTTGCCAGATCTCGTGATCGAGAGTGGCAACAATGGACAAGAGAATGCGAACAGACTTAAGCATGGCTATAGGTGAAAGGTTTTCTCATAATCGATTTCTTCCTTTTATGTACATTCCTTTGCTACCAATCTAGCCTTACAGGTTTTAACTTTCCATTTTGCTCCTCTCTTTCGCTTGTTGACCTACTTACACCCTATGGTTCTTACCCCTTTGGGAAGGTCCACAAGTTCCCAAACTTGATTAGTATTCATAGACTTCATCTCAATGTTCATAGCTTATGTCCAGAGCTTTGAATCAACATTCTCCGTAGCCTCTTTGTAAGTGTAAGAATCCCTATCATGTTTAACTGATTCAACTAAGTAAGTTTCACTATTGAACATATACCTTTTAGGTTAACGCCTTATCCTCCTACTATGCTGAAGCTCCCTAGGTTGTTGTTCGGTCTATTTTTCTACATTGATTGTTTTGGTTTCAACCAAAACCCCTAGATTGATTGAGTCACTTACCAGCTCCTTAAGTATCATTCTACTATGAGACTTAAAGTCGTTCATGTAACTTTCCTTAAGGAAAGTCGCATTCATTGAAACTATGACTTTATTTTCTTTTGGGTTATAAAAATAACCCCTTTAGTCTTTTTTGGATATCCTACAAACATGCACACTTTCGAACATGCTTCTAACTTATTCGCTTCCTTGTACAGGACATGAGCAGGATATTTCCATATGCGAATATGGTTTAAGGATGTCTTTTACTCATTCACAACTTCTAAGGAATTTTAGGAACCGATTTTGAAGGCAAATCATTCAAAAGATAGCATGCCATTTGTAGTACATATCCTCAAAAGAATAAAGGTAACATGAATAACTTATCATAGATCTAACTATATCCAACAAAGTCCTATTTCTTCTCTCAGCCATGCCATTCTACTCTAGAGTGTCTGGCGCAGACAATTGGGATAGAATCACATTCTCTAATAAGTGTCCTATGAACTCATCAGAGAGCTATTCTTTTCCTCGATTGGATCAAAGTGCCTTTATGGGTTTACCTAATTGCTTCTTCGCTTTAGCTTGAAACTCCCTAAACTTGTCAAAAGTTTCGCTTTTATGATGCATTATGTAGACATACCTATATCTTGAGTAATCATCAAAAAAAGTGACAAAATACTCATACCCTCATCATGCCTTGATGTAACAAACTCACTATGTAGAAGTTTTAGATTTCAGCTCGATTTCCCTTGGACCCTTATGGTCTTTTGGTCATTTTGTGTTCCAAATAAGATTTACATTGTGGTATAGATTCCACTTCTAAATGACTTAAAGGTCTATCGCTTACCAACCTTTGAATCCTATTAAGGCTAATATGACCTAATCACAAGTGCCAAAGATAAGTCTTGTTAGAGTGAGAAGTTTTAAGTCTTTTAGAGTTATCATTAACCTTAGTGTTAAGCAGTGAGTCCATCTTAAGTTTGATAAAATATAGGTTATTTTGCATCCATCCCCTATAGAGAAAAGATTTGTTTTTACGAATTACAACTTTATTATTAAAAGAAACTAAATAAGAGTCTTTAAATAGACAAGCGGCATAAATTAAATTCCTTTTTGAGTTTAGGAACATAACATTTCTCAAAACTAAGCTCCTATAACTATCAAAATAAATATGGACATCTTCTACTGCTTCAACCAACACTAAGGATCCATCGCTCATCTGAAGCACGAAGTGCTCTTGTAGCAGACTTTTCATTTCCATGAACCCTACAGACAAACACAAACATGATTAGTTGCTCCAGAATCTATGACCTAAGTGTCACTTAATTCCTTAACTAAACAAGTGTCAATAAACAAAAGTTTGTACTTACCTCCTTTAGATTGGTAGTCCTTGCAATTCTTCTTAATGTGCCCAAACTTCATGTAGAAGAAACACCCAAAATAGAAGACTACATGTTCTTAGCCTTTTGCTTCTTTCTATTCCCAAAGTTAGAATTGGAACTAGATGTAACCGCCAAGTTTGCCTCACCACCAGTCGGAGCTTCCCTAATCAAATTTTGAACTCCTGTAACTACTTCACCAGCTCAGTTAAGGTCACATCCTATCAAGTGTCAAAGACCGTAGTCATCTGTGCCTCAGCATCAATTTCAGCTTTATGTTGAGCCTCAGCAAAGTAAACCATGACCAACATAATATACTCTTTCATATGTGTCCCTGGTCTCTGCTTGTGGTTAAGAAGCTCCGAAGAGCCCCTTACTACTTCGTCAAGTCTTGGTCTCCAAACATGTTATCAAGATTATCCATGATCTACCAAGCAGTCTCATGATCTTCATGTTGAGCCTGTAGCATAGTATTTATACTAGCCATGATATAGTAGCAAGCATGATCATTAGCATCCTTCCAACAATCATACGCTTGGATTTGTTCATTAGTTGATTCGCCAGTAGGCGTAAGAGGACACGGTGTTGTTAACAAAAATTTTAGTTTCTCAAAGGATAGGATGATATTCAGGTTCTGTTTCCAATCATTATAATTTTTGTCAATTAATGTGTTTTTATCAAGTATCGAAGATAAAGCATTTTTTAGACATTTTAATCTACAATAAAGATTTATATATCAAATATAAGCAAATATTTAATAACAATTTAGTAAGATAACAAAATCAAGTAAGCATACAATGTGTTTATGTGTCAAAACCTTGAAAAAATCACAACCTTACGATGATAATCCTTAACTCAAAATTTAACAAGCCGCCTTGGGGAGACTTGCCAAATTCAATTAGGAATACGATCCCCTCCGATTAGTATATACCAGCCAAGACCTATCTGATCTAGCATATACTAATAATCGTTTCTTTGGCCATTATCTTTTTTAACAGAGCTTCTTGGGGAAGTTACTAATAAAATTAATCTTGAATGTTTAACCATCGTTTCAACTACTTTATCCATGGTTTATAATCGATGCCTTAGGGTAAACAACGATAAACATGCTAAAACAAATTATCGTCTCGGAGATCCAACTTGGTACATGATGCAATCCCTTCCTTGAGGTCAAAACCATCATGTGTTACCTATGGACTAATGATGGAGGCCTGAGGTCCTCTCTTCGAAAACCTTCTCCCATTTAATATTTTAGGAATCAAGGTTTTTTTTTTCTTGTTAACATGCATGAACAATTTTTAATGAGGCATACTCCCTATCTATATAGCATGTTATCAACATACATAGCAAAACATGTTATAATGTAAACAAGCAACGCAACATGCAAACTTACAAGCAATATAACAGATAGCCATAACGTCATGGTTCCATCCTAGAGAAAATAAAATAAAAATTATAAAAGATCAACCAAAACAAATATCAATTTTTCATCTTGTATTTTCTCGTTGTATCCTTCTTCATATGGCGTCCATCTTCAATTTTTCAATCTCATATAGATCAAAAATTTATTTTTTTGGTAATCATAAAATTTCATGTTTCTTCAAATTATCTCAAAAAACAAAAATAAAAACTACACAGAAAAACACGCTGTTTTAAAAAAAGGTTCTGCCTGCTGCTGGTCTATGACCATCGGCTTGTTGGTACTGAGTAACCAGCTTACCGACCGATGCTAAACCAACATTTTTCCAAACTTTCGTAAAAAATAATTTTTAAGCAATTTTTAATTTATTTTTCAACAATTGAAAAACATAAAAATTTATAAACATAGAAAAAACACATAGAATTGTTATCATCTCCATCTTCACTTCGAATAATTATTTTAATACAAATTTACAAACCATAATTAAAATAATAAATCCTAGATGGTGATGATAGACCGCCATCTAATTATATGATAAACCTAGATACACATTATAACCTCTAAAGAACCATAATCGGTAAAATTAATTAATTAATATAATAATTAAAACATAAATTTAATTATGCATAATTAATTGATGAACATGCACCATATAATCTCATAACAACATTTAATTATATAGAAATCCTAGAGTGCCAACTTTATAAAACAAATTAATTCAAGCATAGGAGAGATTGAGATTACATAATTTATGCACATAGCATGGTCACAATCCCGTAAAATCAACGTGGTTTCTCTTATAACAATTCTTGGAAAACGTGAATACAACAAAATTTTAAAAATTTTGAATCAAAATCTTTTCCAAATTACAAGTTTGACATGCTAAGTACATAAATTAATAAAAAATCTTACATACATCTTCAGTAAATCGAAAACTATAGAAACCACAACTAGAGAAGAACATCCTAGAAGAGCATCCACTAGCTGGTCTTTCTTGCTATTCTTTTTTGACAATCAAAATACGGGCAATCGCACATTGTACAATTTTTCCTTCGACGACCTCTCATTCTAACCACTTGAAAAAACTAAGAGCTAAAATTCTAGGAGTTTCAAAGTTTCTCTCACTCGAAAACTCTCTATGCTTATCAAATAATCTAAAGAACGATGAAAAATAGTTTATATGGTGGTCGAATTTGGGGTTAATTCGTATCAGATTAGGCTTCAAAATTCGAGTCTAGATCAACTTCTGATAAAAAACGAGTGTCAAGTTTTTTGCACGGTCAGCTTGCCAAACTCGTGCATCGGCTTGTCGATCGAGCGATAATATAAAAATCTCAAAATATCTTATTTTACATGAAAATCTTAGGTAGAGCCTAAGTTTTAATTCAAATAATCCAATAAATAAATTATCTAATTAAAACAGTCATAAACAGATAATCTCATATCAAATAAAATATTATCTAAATAATTCAATATGTTTATCTTGAATTAATTTACAAAATTAATTCAACCAAGAAATCAACATGAATTATTAAATCCAATCTATTAAATTTTAGCCAATCAACAATTAATATAAGTCACCAATATATAAGAAAAACATGCCATATTGTTATAGGAATTATTATGAGCTAGCAAAGGAGACCTGATAGACATATATAGATCAAGCGCCTATAATTATAAAATAACATATCCTAAATACATATATTTTATAATTATCAACTCTAACGCTATTCCACTAAAAACTTAGAGCTGCACTTTCAAACTATATAAAATTACGAAGCCTCAATAAGCTAATCTTCCATGACATATCATAATCTATAACATCTTATAGTATATTTATAATCAGCTTAAGGATAAATTATGTTTTACCTTCCTGATTATTTTTATCTTATGTTCCATTATCTCACCATTGGAATACTCACTATCAATAAATAGTATACCATTCGGTTACATGTATGTATCCAAATGGTTGAGCGCTCTAGCCTACAAAAGAGTTATGGATTCTATATCAATTAATAACAAGTCTAAGAATCATGTCTTTAATGTATTGATATGTGTACCTTTATCTAATTCAGGATGTCATCCTTTAGTATATCAAAAGACACAAGTCAATAATATGGGCCTATTAATTCATTTTAGGATTAAGATGCAACATATATGCTTATCTAAAGTGAATTGATTTAAACAAACATAATTATTAATTAAATCAATTCAACTTTTTATCCCAATCCAATATATTGTCACCTATGACAATATACCAATGTTTCTACTCACAGAATCCCACTCCAATGACCAAGACAACTCATCTCCTGTTAGGGATGCGGACAACATAACAATCTTAACATGAACAAAGCGTCCAACTTTATTCCCTCAATTTTGGACCTTATCATTTAGACTATCAGCTTTAAGACTCATATCATATGCATAATGTGTCCATTAGATACATGATATTAAAGGTTTAGACTAAAAGTCTTAGACTTTTGTTTGCTTATCATATATTCAACAAAAATGAACATAAACGGGACAACATTTGATATATGAAAATAAATAAACTCTTTATTGACTAAATATCTCCAAAACTTAATACATCATTTAATCCTAAGGGCACCTAGTCTAGCAACTACTTCTCAATATTGGAGTGAATCAAAGGAAATATTACATTTAGGGTGTTTTTACTAATTAAAAATTATATTTACTTAAATAAAGTTAAGAAAGGCAATTAAATTCTTGATTTTAAATTATTGTGTTTATTTTTATATTAGAAAATTAAGTTAGATAGATTCCACCTATAAACGAGCAATTAAGGACGCATTTACTTTGTATTAAAGGGAGAGAAAAAGCAAACAAATTATCAGAATTTTGTAAGGCCAACACAATAGATGAAATGAAAAAAGAAATGTCCATCTTTGAATCACCTTGGTGTTGGTTCCCTATCAAAGAAAATCACTATCACATTTAATTAGATTTCCAAATGGATGTGTTATAAACAATGGTTATTTAGTTATGTAAAAGAACATTTTAATAGTTACATTGATAAGATTACCATTTCCTAGTTTAGTAAATACTAGAAAGGAAATGAGATTGTATCCCCTTGCACTATCAAAAAAGTAACGAGTACAAGAAAAAGGATCAATAATCTCCATTCTTATTATGTTACTTTTCTTTCTATCTCATTACCTTTTGTACTACATTAGTTGGAAATTTCTTTCCACTTGTAAAAATGTAGTTCTAAGTTTAATTTTAGTTTATTTAGTTTCTAGTTTAAGTTTTTGTAAAATATTTTTAAGTCTATATTCTAAAATAGTTATGCTTAGTCAAATTATGTATGTTTTTACCTTCAATATGTCTTTCTAAGCTTTTTTTTTTTTTTTTTTGCTGAGGAAAGAAAGAGTGAAGAATACATTGAAGGGAAGCGGGTATTTATAGGAGAAGAAATTTACTATTTACATATTATTTATTTATTTATTATTTTATTTGGATATTTTTTTATGCAAAATGAGTAGGATGACAATTTAAGATTTATTTTTTATTTTTTATGCCGCCCCATTTCTTTTAAATCATATGTGAATACGATTTATTATTTTCTTATTTTTTTCTTTTTTTTTATGTGTGAATCTACATCTGGGTATTTAAATTTTACTTGCTGATCTAGTGGAGCATAACGCATGGGAGCTAGCATGGAACGCATTGAAGATCGTCAGATGCGCTTACTTGGACTGTAGCAGGAAGTGCTAGAGTGTGGGGTTAGCAGGAAGGAGTGGAGCCATTAGATCTGGTGTAGTATGCTAATCCTGCGACTAAGGAGAAGGGAACATAAATGACATGATGCACCAAATTTCGAGAGGAAACTGACAGCTGCAGAGACACGAGGATGGTCATAATTGTCTGGTCGACTTGATCCAATAGCTACAAATGCGCCATGTAACATTCTTTTGCATTTATTTTCTTTTTTTTTTAATTTCTTGTATATTTGAGGTCTATTTTTGCCAATTTTCATGTCGTTTTACTCCGTTTTTCTTATAGATTTCAAATCTAAAATAAAATAAACAAACTATAATTAATTATTTTACAAACATAATTTTTACAATAATTTAAAATATTTATTTTTCAATACATACTAAAAATTACTAAAAATAAATAAAAACTTCTAAAATTAACAAACCTTAATAGATATATTATATAAAACTCAAGAATATTTTTAGAAATTACTAGAAATATTATCAAATATATTTACAAACTAAAACTCGTTTACAAACATTTTAAGACTCAAAATAAAATCACACAACGTTGTTTTTACGGTTTTGATTATTTATAAATTAAACGATTATAAAACACAAAGAAATGATTTTAAAAATTACTAAAAATATTATTAAACATAAAAAATTGTAAAACAAATTTTTAAATGTATTTTAATATAAACATACTAAAATATGAATTAACATACAAATGCTACAATTAAGGGATTTAATGAGAAACATGAGTGCAAAATGATGATATTTAGCCTTAATAAATGTATATTTTCATAGTCTCATCAATGGTTTAGGGTTGTTCAGGACCTCGCGAACCTTAACTTTTCGATAATTGCACACAACGGGCACATACACATAGGGGCCCATTAAGTAAGACAAGTTAGATATATAGAACTTGATCATAATGAAGCATAATCTACTCGTGCATATTTGCTATAAATATTTTTAGCTTTGTTTTGCAAGTTTTATATTCCCACTTACCGAGCGAAAGCTTATTTATATATATGTCCATGCTGTAGACATCAAACCTATCAGTAACTTCTGATGGACCATGGCAAGCAGCAAATAGATGGTGGAGATTGGTATGGATAATGCTCACAAAAGTATATTCCGCAATAGTTTTAAAGTAAATTATATATGTATGAATGAATAGTTTTATGCAAATATGATTTAAAAATGAGAATTGTAATCTTACAGTCTCAGCTAGGCTATTTAAGATTAATAAATTGTGATATACTTGTTTCAAAGGCTTGATTAAATAATTATAGCAATAAATAATTTTAGCAATGTTTTTAACAGAATCTTTCTAATTAAGGATTTGTTTTAAGGAAATTAATTTGAGTAAATAGTTTTTTTTAAAAATTTGCTCCACAAAATCAATACTTTACGACAAATTATGATAAAATATATGATTAGATAATTAAGTAACGGCCACATAAGTATGGTCATTATAGATTTTTCCCCCTTGATTCCTTTCCCAACCTCAAAACACTTCATATTAACAATTCTGAAAGCCTAGAATCCCTATCGATATCTGGTGGGCTATGCCAGAAACTAACATGTCTAAATTCTTTGCGGATCTTTACTTGCCCTAGTTTTGCATCCTTTTAGAAGGTGAATTGTTTGCCCCCACTCTAACTTGTCGATTTTTATTCCAAAATCTCTCCAACATTTTCTTTCCTTCTACCTTTCATTTTTACCAAACATATAAGGTTAAACTTGCAGAGCCCAACACAAGGCAACGTTAGCCATAATCTAGATCTGGCATTTAGAGTTCATTTGGGAAACATGTTAGAACTTGAAGTTGAAACTTAAACATTGTTGTATGTGAGAGCTTTACAAGGTAGGAAACGTTTGCTTTTCACTGTAGCATGTGAGAACTTTATACCACAACTGTTGGAACTAATTATTTCTAACGTGTTTCCTTAATGAACTGTTAATGCTAATTTTTTTGTTTGTTTTTAGTTATCGAAAAATTTTTAAATTCAATTTCGTTGTTTTGATGGAATGTTAAGAAATGTTATTAATTTATCATTGGATCAATTAGGACAAGGGTAAATTAGCCATTTGGAAAAAAAATTTAGCTTTAATTTACCAATCCATATTAGAAGGAAACTTTTAATATAATTCACAAATCACAAGAAATTAGTGGAACATTGTTAATAACATAGAGTAGAACATAAACATTTTCGTGAAATGCACAAGATGCTTTTATTATTAGTAAGATAATGTGGTAGGGTATTAAAGAAAATTTTAAACCATAAGTGAGAGTAGAATTATATCAAGGTTTAAAGTAAACAGTCATTTTCTTAGAAGTTTTTAAGTAATTGACTAAAATTTTCATTAAGTTAGCAGAATGATATTTTTAGTTGCAACATATAATTTGTGAACTATTATTATATAACTTAGCAATTTATTATTGATAATACTGATTTAATCAATGTTAATTATTGATCACTGATACGTTGATAAACCACTAATAGATCATTGATATATCAATAATTCACCACTGTAAAACCTAGCCAAAAAACATTGTTTAGTAAAAAAGAATCAGCTTAATTGAAATGGATGGTCAAAACTAGCTATCCACTTAATTTTTCCATTATATCAGTTAGAAATATATAATAATTTAAGAGAAACTCCATAAAAATTATATAGTTGGAACCCATGCACCATTAGTCTTTGTTTGTATCACCTTGTCATATAATAAGATATTTCATTCATTGGTTCAAATCAACTAGTTTGAATCAAAAAATAATGTAAAGAGCTTACATGCAACTGTGCTTAAAACAAAAGTTAAAACCAATGTTGATGCTCGGCTTGCTCAGCTGGTGATCAACGCTAGGCGCAGCTATGCACGGTGGTTGGACTGCTTTCCTTGCTCGTCCCAGTCTCCCAAAGTAGACCCACACAAAAAAAGGGAATGCCTTGCAGATCAAAGGGGGACACTGATGTGATGCCAGTCAAGGGCTCTTTGATACTCAAGTCAAGTACTTATTCGACCGAGATCGGGAGTAGGGTTAGGTAAGAAAGTTCACAATACCTTTAGATGGAGTAAATGCTTTAAATTTATAGGCAACCACTTGGAGTGGGTATTAGTTAGGTTTGACTGTGACTCGTGTGTCCCATCAGGTGGTGTTAGATGATAGGTGACAAGTGTCACGATCTTAGTGGAAGGTTGGTCTTTATCCAAGGGTTGAAATGAGCCCGTGTGTCGACCTTTGGAGATGAGTTATTGCTTGGATGTAGGCCACGTCCGTCCGACTCAAGCACATGTTTTTTCTAAGGAGTCGACACCTTACATGGCGGCCAATAGTGGCCCTGTATAGCACCTAGAGAGAAAGCACCAATCAGAGGGAAGTTGTGGATTTTCTATAAAGGTGGTGACCAAGCGGGATGACCAGGCAGTCACAGAGCGGTCTTTAGGAAAGTGTGCCAAGCACACCCCAACAGTAGCCCCAATGCACCTGGTTAATGCTCGGCCAAGTGTACTATGTTGGAGGAATTGGCCAACTGATAGTCTTCGTATTTGTCCTCAAGATTCTAAAATCTGAAGGATCAATTGGTCAAGCTTGGCTGACACGTGTTAGCCTGTGATTTTCTATTTCCCTGATTAGTGCAATCATCGTGTCTCTTCGATTTCTATGTCCAATCTTTGGCTATAAATAGGAGTCAATCCTTGCCCTTTCAACGTATATTGTATTTGAGTTTCTAAAAAATTTTCTTTTTAGCTATCGAGCAAAAGTGTTGTGATTATAAGGAACTTTTTAGACCCAATCGATCATTTTTGAATAGGTAACTCCAAACATGAACATGAGTGACTTAAGTGATTCCTAGAATTTGTCAGCAGACATCTTCTAGTCGGATGAGAGCACCGAGACCAAACGAGTAGGTTCCAAGGATAGGGATAGTATAAGGATGGTAGCTGGACCAGACGTGTTGGAAACAAAGTGCGCAGCGGAATTTTTAAAAATTTTTCATCAGAGTATTTTCCAAAACACAAGTTTGACATGTTATACGTATAAATTAAACAGATCTTACTAACCTCAGTATGCCGAAGAACCTCCGCGACCTGTGTAGAGAAGTAACGTTCCAGAAGAGCCTCAACCAACTGGTCTTCTTTGCTATTCTCTATCCACAACCGGAGTGAGTGTGGGCTCACACGTACAGCTCTTCCACCGGTGACTCTCCTTCCAATCAATAGAGAGAACCCAAAGCTAGTGTTCGTGATTTGTGAACAAAAGCTCTCAGGGAGTTTTCAGATGCTCACTAGAAGAGTATCACTCTTAATCTCTCAAATTGATCTGAGTAAATCATTAGACTCACTCCCTTTTTATACCTATTGGTCCTTGGGGTCAGTCCATATCAGATTAGGTCTCAAAAATCGAAACAGAATCAAGTTCGGATCAATATCTGATAAGATACGCGTGAAAAATGCGTAATCTTAACTGTCGCGGTCGGCATGCCGAACTGTGAGATAGGCAGGCCGAACTGGCCAGTTCGGCAGGCCGAACACGTCATCCGGCATGCCGAACTGCCGAGAAAAAAATCTCCGCGAATCTTTTATTTTCCACCCGAGATTCTAAAGGATAAAGTTTTGATTCATATAGCCCAATAGAAAATATATCTGATCAAAACAAACTTTATCAAGATAATCTCTAAGAAAATAAATCAATTCACAATAATTCTACAAGTTTATCTTGTTCTAATTGTCCAAAATTAAAACAACCGATAAAAGACAAGAATTATCCGAACGCCATAATTCAACAAGTTCATCTTGAACTAATTTCTTACATAATTAATTCAACCGATAAACAGACATGAATTATTTGATTCTTATAAATTTTAAACCAATCTGATAAATCCGACATAAGTCACCAATTATTGGAAAAGCACGCCGTGTCGTTACAGGATTTTGTGAGCTAGCAAAGGGGACCAAAATGGACTTATAAAGTTCAAGCTCATGATAATTATGAAACCCAATATCCCAGATATACATTTCACAATTATCAACTCCAACGCTACTCCACTAAAAGCTTGGAGCTGCACTCTCGAACTTTATAGAATTACGAAGCTCGTGTATCTAAGTCTCCATGACATATCATAGTGTATCGCATCCCCATATGATCATCCATAATCGGCTTAAGGACAAGTTCTGTCTTACCTTCCCGATTATTTTTATCTTACGTTCCATTGTCTCACCATTAGAAAACTTACCATCCAAAGATAGCATACCATTCGGTTACACCTATGTATCCAAATGGTTGAGCGCTCCAGTTTTCCAATTACAGGACAACGCATATAAGAGGATATCATTACTCCTAAAGAGGAGCTATGGATTCCATATCTATGAATAACAAGTCTACGCTACCAAGAGTCATGCCTCCAACGTACCGGCATGCATGCCACTATAGAGATGTGGGAGTCACCCATTGGTACATCAAAAGACACAAATCGAGACAACGGGCCCATTATTCATCTCAGGATTAAGATACAATACAAATGACTGTCTAAAGTGAATCGATTTGCCAAGACAGAATTATTAATCCAAATCAATTCACTTTATGTCCCGATCCAACACATCGTCACCTATGACAACGCGCCAATGTTTCTATTCATGGAGTCCAACTCCGATGGCCAAGACAAACCATCTCCCAAAAGGGATATAGACAACATAACAATCTTTACATGAATAAAGCGCCCAACTTTATTCCCTCGATTGCGGATCATATATTTTAGACCATCACCTTAAGAGTCGTGTCTACCGCATAATCATCCCATCATATGCCCAACTCTTAAGGTTTAGACTGACAGTCTCAGACTACTGTTTGTTTATCATACATTCAACAAATATGAACGTAAAGAGGACAATTTTTGGTATGAATAAATTCTTTATTGATAAAAATGTCTCCAAAAACGTATTACATTTTTACTCCTTAGAGCATACATGTCTAACAATCTCCCACTTGCACTAAGTGAGTAAATACTGCAAATTTCGCATCCCCATAGCTTCCACATGCCTTTCGAAAACTCTCCCAGAAAGTGTCTTCGTAAATGGATCAGCTAAATTGTCCTCTGACGCGATCTTGCACACCGTGACATGCCCGTTCTCAACGAAGTCCTTTATCACATGATACTTCCGATCAATATGCTTACTCTTCTTGTGAAATCTTGGTTCCTTAGCATTAGCTACCGCCGCACTGTTATCACAGTACAGTGATACCGCTTTATCCATACCAGGAACTACCTCAAGATCCCCAAGGAACTTGCGGAGCCACACTGCTTCTTTCGAAGCATCACTAGCCGCCACATACTCGGCCTCCATCGTTGAATCCGAAGTGCAATCTTGCTTCGCACTTCTCCAACTGATGGCACCGCCACCCAGAGTAAACACAAACCCTGAAGTCAATTTCCTAGAATCCAGGCAGGATTGAAAATCCGAATCAGTGTATCCTAGAGGAGTTAAATCCTCACCTGAATACACAAGCATATACCCACGAGTCCTTCTCAGGTACTTGAAAATATGCTTTACCGCAACCCAATGGTTCGGTCCTGGATCCGCCTGAAATCGACTCACTATCCCGACCGCATAGCTAATATCCGGTCGAGTGCAAAGCATGGCATACATGAGACTACCCACTGCCGAAGCATAAGGCACCTTCTTCATGTATTCTCTTTCTTCATAAGACTTTGGAGAGTCTTTCTTAGAAAGAGTAATTCCAGACCTAGATGGTTGCCCACCTTTCTTGGAATCCTGCATTGCAAACCTCCTGAGAATTTTATCTATGTAGCCGGCCTGTGACAAAGCTATCATTTTGTTCTTCCTATCCCGAAAGATCTGGATACCGAGAACAAAATTAGCCTCACCTAAGTCCTTCATGTCAAACTGCTTGGTCAACCATAATTTGACCGATGATAATGCCCCAACGTCATTGCCAATTAGCAGAATGTCATCTACATAGAGTAGTAAAAAACCACCTTCCCATTCTTAATGTGTTTGTAAACACATGGTTCATCCACATTTTGTGAGAACCCATAAGTCTTGATCACTGGATCAAATCTTATGTTCCAAGAACGAGAAGCCTGCTTAAGTCCATAAATAGACTTTAGCAACTTACAAACCTTACCCTCTTGACCCGCGACCTTGAACCCATCTGGTTGTTCCATATAAATGGACTCATCAAGATAGCCATTCAGAAAAGCCGTCTTGACATCCATCTGCCAAATCTCGTAGTCGAGAGCGGCAGCTATGGACAAGAGTATCCGGATGGACTTAAGCATGGCTACAGGCGAAAAGGTTTCCTCATAATCGATTCCTTCCTTTTGCGTATAACCCTTAGCTACCAGTCTAGCCTTAAAGGTTTCGACCTTTCCATCCACTCCTCTTTTCCTCTTGTAGATCCACTTACTCCCTATGGGTTTTACCCCTTCGGGAAGATCCACAAGCTCCCAGACCCGATTAGTCTCCATAGACTTCATCTCAATGTTCATGGCCTCTGTCCAGAGTCTTGAATCAACATCCTCCATAGCTTCTGCGTAAGTATAAGGATCCCTGTCATGTTCATCCAGTTCAGCCAAAAAGACCTCCCTATTGAACATATACCTCTCAGGTTGACGACCGATCCTCCCACTACGCCGAAGCCCCTGAGGTTGTTGTTCAGGTTTGTTTGGTTTTTCTACACCGATCGGAATGGTTTCGTTCGGAACCTCCGGAGTAAACGGATTACCCCTCAACTCCTCAAGCACCACTTTGCTTTGAGGTTTAAAGTCGTTCATGTAACTCTCCTCAAGGAAAGTTGCATTAGTTGAAACCACGACTTTATTTTCTTTTGGGTTATAAAAATAACCCCCTTTAGTCCCTTTTGGATATCCTACAAACACGCAAACTTCTGAACGTGCTTCCAACTTATTCGGATCCTTAAACAGGACATGAGCTGGACATCCCCATATGCGAATATGGTTTAAGGATGTCTTCCGTCTTGTCCACAACTCGTGAGGAGTTTTAGGGACCGATTTTGAAGGCACATTGTTCAAAAGATAACATGCGGTTTGTAGTGCATATCCCCAAAAGGATAAAGGCAATGATGAATAACTCATCATGGACCGAATCATGTCCAACAAAGTCCTATTCCTTCTCTCTGCTACGCCATTCTGCTGCGGAGTGCCCGGCGCAGTCAAATGGGATAAAATCCCATTCTCTAACAAGTGTCCCAAGAACTCATCAGAAAGGTATTCCCCACCTCGATCAGATCGAAGTGCCTTTATGGGTCTACCCAATTGCTTTTCCACTTCAGCCCGAAACTCCCTGAACTTATCATAAGTTTCGCTTTTGTGGTGCATTAGGTACACATACCCATATCTAGAGTAATCGTCAATAAAAGTAACGAAGTACTCATACCCTCCTCGTGCCCGGATGTTCATCGGTCCGCAAACATCACTATGCACAAGTTCTAGAACCCCTTCGGCCCTATTGCCCTTAGACCTGTATGGTCTTTTGGTCATTTTACCCTCCAAACAAGACTCACATTGAGGTATAGATTCCACCTTTAAGTGACTTAAAGGTCCATCCCTTACCAACCTTTGAATCCTATTTAGGTTAATATGCCCAAGGCGCAAATGCCAAAGATAAGTCTTATTAGAGTGAGAAGTTTTAAGTCTTTTTGAGTTATTATCATTTATCTCAGCATTAAGCAATAGGTCCATCTTAGGTTTGATAAAATATAGATTATTTTGCATCCATCCAGAACAGATAAAAGATTTGTTTTTACGAATCACCACTTTTTCATTAAAAGATACCACGTAGGAGTCTTTAAATAAAGAAGATACAGAAATTAAATTCCTTTTAAATTTAGGAACATAAAAACAATCTCGCAAAATTAAACTCCTATAATTATCAAAATAAAGATGGACATCTCCCACTGCTTCCGCTGAGACCAAGGATCCATCGCCCATCCGAAGCGTTAAGTCTTCACGAAGTAGACTTCTCGTTTCTTTGAATCCCTGCAGAGAAACACAAACATGATTAGTTGCACCAGAATCTATGACCCAAATGTCACTGGATTCCTCAACCAAACAAGTTTCTAAATATAGAAGATCACACCTACCTCCCTTGGAAAGGAAGTCCTTGCAATGCTTCTTTATATGCCCGACCTTTCCACAAAAGAAGCACTTAAGTTTCTTTGGGTTCTTCTTCTTCTTCTTCTTGCCCTTGGTAGCAATAGGAATAGAAGACTTCCCACTTTTGGCCCGTTGCTTCTTTCCATTCCTAGAGTTAGGATTGGAACCAGAAGCAGCTACCATATTGGCCTCTCCACCAGCAGGAGACTCCCTGATCAGCAGTTCAAACTCTTGTAACTGTTTCATCAGTTCTGTCAAGGTCATATCCCGTCTATTGCTTAGATTAAAAGTAGCTCTAAACGGAATAAATTCCTTAGACAGAGTCTCAAAGACCATAGTCATCTGAGTTTCAGCATCGATGTCGGCTCCATTGGTTTGAGCCTCAGCGAGGTAACCCATGACCAACATCATGTGCTCCTTTACAGATGTCCCCGGTCTCTGTTTACAGTTTAAGAGTTTCCGAAGCGCCCCTTGCCGCTTTGTTATGGCCTGGCCTCCAAACATGTCCTCAAGATTATCCAAGATCTGCTTCGCAGTCTCATAATCCTGATGTTGAGCCTGCAGCACGTTATTGATGCTAGCCATAACATAGCAGCGGGCCTGATCATTAGCATCTTTCCAGCGTTCGTACGCTTGGAATTGCTCATTACTTGAGTCTCCCGTAGGCTCGGGAGGACAAGGAGTTGTCAGAACATATTTCAGTTTCTCAAAGGAAAGGACGATGTCCAGGTTCCGTTTCCAATCATTATAGTTCTCACCGGTCAATTGGTTTTTGTCAAGTATCGATGATAAAGCGTTTTTAGACATTTTCAATCTACAATAAAGAATCATATACCAAACATAAGCAAACATATATAATAATTTAGTAAGTTAACACAATCATGTAAAATCATACAAATGTGTTTATGTGTCAAAACCTTGAAAATATCACAACCTTACAACGATAATTCCCAACTCAGAATTCAACAAGCTCCTAGGGGAGTCATGCCAAATTCAATCAGGAACACGGATCCCCTCCTGATTAATATATGCCATCCAGGACCCGTATGATCCAGCATATACTAATAATCGTTTCTTTGGCCATTAATTTTATTAACAGAGCTCCTAGGGGAGGTTAATAATAAAGTTAACGTGAGTGTATAACCACCGTTTTAATATTTTATCCATGATTTATAATCACCACCTAGGGGTGTGCAACCATAAATCATACTAAAATACCTTATCCTTTCAGAGATCCAATCTGGTACATGATAGAAATCCCTTCCTAGGGGTTGGGACCATCATGTTCTTCCTATGGACCATCGATGGAGGCCTTAGGTTCTCTCTTCGAAAACCTTCTCCCACTCAATCTTTTGAAGTCAAGGTTTTATTTTAAAATTATGCATGAACAATTTTAATATGAGCGGCACTCCCTATTCTATATGACATGTTATCAATATACATGGTAAATCATATTATAATGCAGACAAGCAAAGCAATCAAGCAAAGCTACAAGCATAATAATAATAATAACCGTAATATTATGGTTCCACCCTAGAGAATAGAAAAAACTAAGATTACAAGAGAATAATCGAGACATTTATCGATTCTTCATCCTTGAATCCTCAAGCTGTATCCTTCTTCATGTAATATCCATCTTCAAGTCCTCAATCCCGTATGAATCGAACACTTCATATTTCCGGTCATATCCAAATTTAATGTTTCTCAGAATCGTCCCAAAAATAAAATTAAAACTGCACCAAAAATTGCACCTTTTCTGGACACCTGGCAGCTCTCGGTCGGCAGGCCGATCTAGGTGATCGGCCTACCGATCATGGAGGTTCGGCCTGCCGAACATGAAGGTTCGGCCTGCCGGCAGAGCACCAAAATTTCTGCCCCACTGTCGGCCTGCCGGACCGTACGTCCGGCCTGCCGATCTGTGACCTTCGGCCTGCCGAACTGTGAGGTCCGGCATGCCGACCGAGCAGAAAATCCTCAATCCAGAAAATACAATTTTAATGCAATTCATCAATTTTATTTTCAACAATTCAAAAACATAAAATTAGAGACTCAGGAAATACCTGGAGGCGCCATCATCAATCTTTAAGTTCCGACTTCTCGTTCCGTCTTCTCCGAATAATTATTTAATTACAAAATTCTTACAAATTAAAAATTAAATAATAAATCCAAGACGGAGATGATAGTCCGCCATCTAATTACATGAAAAACCTATATACACATTCTAACTCTAAGGAACCATAACCGGTATTAATTAATTAATAAATAATTAAACAACAATTTAATCAACCATAATTAATTAATAAACATTCACCACATAATCCATGACAACATATATATTATATAGAAACCTAGAGTGTCATCTCTCTATAAAATTTAATTCAAGCATTGGAGAGATTAAGATCACAAAATTTATGCATATAACATGATCACAAACTTGCAAATTTATGTAAAAACCTCGGCTCTGATACCAATTGTTGGAAACAAAGTGCGCAGCGGAATTTTTAAAAATTTTTCATCAGAGTATTTTCCAAAACACAAGTTTGACATGTTATACGTATAAATTAAACAGATCTTACTAACCTCAGTATGCCGAAGAACCTCCGCGACCTGTGTAGAGAAGTAACGTTCCAGAAGAGCCTCAACCAACTGGTCTTCTTTGCTATTCTCTATCCACAACCGGAGTGAGTGTGGGCTCACACGTACAGCTCTTCCACCGGTGACTCTCCTTCCAATCAATAGAGAGAACCCAAAGCTAGTGTTCGTGATTTGTGAACAAAAGCTCTCAGGGAGTTTTCAGATGCTCACTAGAAGAGTATCACTCTTAATCTCTCAAATTGATCTGAGTAAATCATTAGACTCACTCCCTTTTTATACCTATTGGTCCTTGGGGTCAGTCCATATCAGATTAGGTCTCAAAAATCGAAACAGAATCAAGTTCGGATCAATATCTGATAAGATACGCGTGAAAAACGCGTAATCTTAACTGTCGCGGTCGGCATGCCGAACTGTGAGATAGGCAGGCCGAACTGGCCAGTTCGGCAGGCCGAACACGTCATCCGGCATGCCGAACTGCCGAGAAAAAAATCTCCGCGAATCTTTTATTTTCCACCCGAGATTCTAAAGGATAAAGTCTCAGTTTTGATTCAAATAGCCCAATAGAAAAGATATCTGATCAAAACAAACTTTATCAAGATAATCTCTAAGAAAATAAATCAATTCACAATAATTCTACAAGTTTATCTTGTTCTAATTGTCCAAAATTAAAACAACCGATAAAAGACAAGAATTATCCGAACGCCATAATTCAACAAGTTCATCTTGAACTAATTTCTTACATAATTAATTCAACCGATAAACAGACATGAATTATTTGATTCTTATAAATTTTAAACCAATCTGATAAATCCGACATAAGTCACCAATTATTGGAAAAGCACGCCGTGTCGTTACAGGATTTTGTGAGCTAGCAAAGGGGACCAAAATGGACTTATAAAGTTCAAGCTCATGATAATTATGAAACCCAATATCCCAGATATACATTTCACAATTATCAACTCCAACGCTACTCCACTAAAAGCTTGGAGCTGCACTCTCGAACTTTATAGAATTACGAAGCTCGTGTATCTAAGTCTCCATGACATATCATAGTGTATCGCATCCCCATATGATCATCCATAATCGGCTTAAGGACAAGTTCTGTCTTACCTTCCCGATTATTTTTATCTTACGTTCCATTGTCTCACCATTAGAAAACTTACCATCCAAAGATAGCATACCATTCGGTTACACCTATGTATCCAAATGGTTGAGCGCTCCAGTTTTCCAATTACAGGACAACGCATATAAGAGGATATCATTACTCCTAAAGAGGAGCTATGGATTCCATATCTATGAATAACAAGTCTACGCTACCAAGAGTCATGCCTCCAACGTACCGGCATGCATGCCACTATAGAGATGTGGGAGTCACCCATTGGTACATCAAAAGACACAAATCGAGACAACGGGCCCATTATTCATCTCAGGATTAAGATACAATACAAATGACTGTCTAAAGTGAATCGATTTGCCAAGACAGAATTATTAATCCAAATCAATTCACTTTATGTCCCGATCCAACACATCGTCACCTATGACAACGCGCCAATGTTTCTATTCACGGAGTCCAACTCCGATGGCCAAGACAAACCATCTCCCAAAAGGGATATAGACAACATAACAATCTTTACATGAATAAAGCGCCCAACTTTATTCCCTCGATTGCGGATCATATATTTTAGACCATCACCTTAAGAGTCGTGTCTACCGCATAATCATCCCATCATATGCCCAACTCTTAAGGTTTAGACTGACAGTCTCAGACTACTGTTTGCTTATCAGACATTCAACAAATATGAACGTAAAGAGGACAATTTTTGGTATGAATAAATTCTTTATTGATAAAAATGTCTCCAAAAACGTATTACATTTTTACTCCTTAGAGCATACATGTCTAACAAGAAGAAGCAGCTCGGTTGGCCCAGATCTTCAGTTTGGGGGGGGCGGGGGGGGGGGGGCGAACAACCCTTGAGAGGGAATTTCTAGATCTGGTTGAGGGCATAGTCCCTATTAGGCCATGTAGGTGTGAGGCTTACATCGAGTCAGCCACCACGGGCATATCCTAGGTAACCGATTAGGATCGTGCTCGCCTGGTGACTGTCACTAGTTGGTCGAGCTCCTTTGGCTAGGATGCTATAGTAGAGGCTCTAATAATGGGATTAGTGACTGTTGATGAAGGTGTTGCCGAGGAGAGATAGCTAGTCCACAGAGGCAACGATGCCGAGGACAAGGACAAGGTGTCACCATCCTTGGAGACAAGAGTTTGGGGCATGATGGTTTATAAGGTATGTCAACCCTGCCAGACGTTAGCAATAGAGTATAAGTCGGCAATGATGTAGACCATGTCAGGAGTTTATCCCTGACAATGTTGTTTTGATTTTGCCTACAACTAGAAATGCACCGTGGAGCCGCCGGAGGGATGCATCATTTTGTATGCAGAGTTTTTCTGAGTAGGGTTTTGTGTAACACCCGAGATTTTTAATGCATTAAAAATGCATTAAATTAAAGATTATGTTAAGACAAAGTACAATTAAAGGAAAATACTGTATAATAAGATGGAAAATTATACAGTATTAGAGCAACGCAGTATAAGAATTGAATTGTGTGGACCACAATTTTATTTTATACTTTTTATAAAAGAAAAGAAAAAAAAAATCAGAAATTCAAAGCAAATTCGAGACTTTCTCTCTCTACTTTCTCTCTCTACATTTTCTCTCTCTCTCCTCAAATCTCGTTTGAGATTCCGGCGTTATTTTTCGACACCTCCCATACCAGTGGGAAGCTCTCGTTGAGCTGAGTCCAACGAGGTGTCGTGCCACCCAAATAGCCGCCGGAGGAGGGCCCACGCGCCGCCCAAAGTGGCGGCGAAACCCATTTTTTCCCGACGTCGTTTCTCCGCCGTCCGACCACCAATCGACGTGATTTTGGTGTCTATGGACTCAGTGTGAGGAGAGGAACAAGATGGTACCAATTTTCCAGCTCAATTTTGGCTGGAAAGGCTTCGCCGGAGCTGCCCGTCTCCGCCGTGTCGTCGCCCCTCGAGAACCGCCGATAATGGCGGCGGTGAGGTACACCGCCGCCACCGTTCGACTCAGACGGCGACGGGGAGTGAAACCCCTCGCCTAATTTCGCAGCCCAGCCGCGGTTGGTCGGAGTTCCACCTCCGTCGTCGAGCGCCGCCGCGACAGCCACCGATCACGACGTTCCCGGCTGCCTCGCCCCAAATTGAAAGGGGGAAAACGTTCAGATGGTTGAGAAGAGCATGAAGCAACTCTCAATTGCACGAAATGACGGCCGGTCACCGGAGAATGACCTCCGCCTTGGTGCGCCGCCGTGGGGAGCTTCTGGCCGCCGTTCCACGCGGTGTTGAGCTGCCCCATCGTAGGGGAAACACTCAGAGGAGGTCGGGGAACAATTCCCCCACCTCAATTTCACGGTATCTTCGCCGGAGATAGGAAATCGGAGCCGCCGGTTTCCGCCGTGAAATCCATCCTCGATTGGAGCAGATGGAGGCCGAATTGGGTGAAATTGACCCCACCAATCGACTCAGGAGGGTCGAATTAGGGGGGGTAGGCTCGAGCTCAGCCCTCAACGGAGCCAACCGCCGCCGGTCAACGCGGTCAACGGCAGTCAACGCCGGTCAACGCCCGGTCAAAGGGCAAAATGGGATTTTGTGATCCAGACCTCCGATCGAAGATCCGAGACCGCCTCCCGACTCGTTTTGACGCTCTGAACGCAATGGTGACCTCCGTTCGAGCTAATTCCACTCCGATGAAAATCGTCCGGTACCGACTGCACGCGGATCGAGGCGATTCAAGCAGCAATATCGGAGTTCAGAATGACAGTTTCAAGAATGAATGATCTCCAGGAAGCATTCCTAGCCATTTATGGTCGCTCGAGGAGCACTGCAGAGGATGCTTCACATACTGTAGATGCAGCGAGATACAACTGGATCTGCTTAGCTTGGAGTTCAAGTAAGTAGGAATCTCGACTGCAGTATGAACTGTTTTAGATGCTTTCATAGAAATTTATGAAATGCATGATCACTGATTGTTACACTATTTTATATGAGAATAGGTTTTATAACGTTATAAGGTGACGAAAAACCCGTTAAGGGTAAAATCGTCATTTTTAAGGAAACGGCTAGAACGGAGTCGAACACTCCGATTTAGCATAATGTTATTAGATGAAAAATGTTCCGTGATACGTTAAGTAACGTAACGGTCATGTGAGATCAAGATTTAACGGGGAATGTTTTAAGTAAACGAGTGGTAACCGATGGGTTACAAAGTTAAAAAGACAATGTAACCCCGGTGGGTTACAAGGCTAATTGAAGGAAATGTAAACTGACAGTTTATAAGGTTGAGTTAAAAGAATGGTAGACCGATAGTATACTAGTCGAAAAAGGAAAGAATGATTAATGTTTACGTTTTATTATCAATCGAGTGGATTGATAATAAAGAAAGTTAATTAATGAGTCGGCTGTCGTTTGATCAGGACACAAAAGCCGACCAATGGAAGGAAAAGGAACGAGAAAGGAACGGAATAGAGAACGCTAGAGTATAGTTCGGGTAAGTTTCAAACCTCACCTACAGCATGAAGTAAATGATTTTTAAATGCTCATTTATATGTTTGCAAATGTGTTTGCAAATTGTTAAGCAAGTTGTTTTTAAAGTATGTTTGCATTTATTATGCAAGAAGTTTTAAAGTTCAAGAAAAAGAATTGCAATGAAATTGCAATCGTTATGTTAAAGGTTTATTGGCATATTGATATGCATAACGTTTTTAAAAAGTTTAAGTTATGATTTTCAAAGTATTGAAAGTATGTTTTGCATTATGACAATGCATAATGTTTTATAGTTTAAGTTAAAGGTTTAATGATGCATTTGCTATGCAATAAGTTGCATTTGATGTGCAATAAATTTAAGAATAAAAGTTATAGTTTGCAAAATGTGTTTGCATTTTATGATGTATTTATTAAGCAATATGTTGCATTTGTTATGCAATGAGTGTTAGAATGCAAATTATGATTAGCAAAATGTGTTTACATTTTATGTTGCATTTGTTATGCAATGAGTTGCATTTATTATGCAATTAATTTTATAATACAAGCTATGAATTGCAAGTGTATTGCATATGATGTGATTGCATTTGAAATGCTCACTAAAGTTAATAAGAAGGTAACGTAAAGATAAAAAGGAAAGTGTCGTACCAGCCTCTTTGTTATGAGGTAATGAAAGTGAAATTAAAGTGAGACCTCCTAAAAGTGAGGTACAAGACCTCAATGTTTGATGGTCTCAAGTCTTCCACAA
Source organism: Artocarpus heterophyllus (assembly GCA_025403435.1). Lineage (NCBI taxonomy): Eukaryota > Viridiplantae > Streptophyta > Magnoliopsida > Rosales > Moraceae > Artocarpus > Artocarpus heterophyllus. The sequence goes on from CM046337.1 coordinate 36,619,961, forward strand.
GGGAAGCATCATGTATATGATCTCATGATTAATGAGTTGGTACGAACACTAAAGTAAAGTAAGAAAAATGAAGGTTACAAGATAAAGAAAGTTAAGGAACAAGAATAAAGGTTGAGAAAGAAATGAATATTTAAGTTTATAGAATGTTCATAAAAGGCTCATAATTAAAGTTAATAATTGAGCATAAATGAAGTCATGCATTCTAATGTTGCTTGAATGCCTTTCATGAAATGTTTATATGCTATGTTATGGAAAACATTCAGAGAAATGTTTTATGACAAGTGTTTATGAAAAACATTTTCATGTTTTCAAGAGACGGTTTATGAACGACGTTTTAAGAAAAACGTTCAAGAAATGTTTTAAGAGAAAGGTTTTACATTAAATGTTTATGAAAAACATTTCATGTTTGCAAGAAAAGGTTTACGAATGACGTTTTAAGAAAAACGTTGAAGAAATGTTTTATGAAAAATGTTTTCAGAAATGTTCTATGAAAGACGTTTATGAAGAACGTTTTTAGAAATGTTTAAGGAAAACGTTTATGAAAAATATTTTCATAAATGTTTATGGAAAACGTTCATGAAGAACGTTTCAAGAGAAAGGTTTTCATGAGAAAAGTTTTAAAGCATGTTTAAATGCTTTGTGAGAATATGTTTGAACTTGCTGAGCGAAAGCTCATTAAAAGTTTTTCATGCTGTAGGTAATTTATGGGTGACCAATGGGACCCGTTAGAAGAGCTGGGTGCGGCGGAGGACAGATGTGAAGATTTGGGTATGGATACCATCACTGATTGCTTCCGCTACGTAAAGAAAATGTTTTCCATTGTTTAATGTTGTGTTTTCAAAGTTTAAAGAAAATCAGAGTTTTAAGAATTGTATTCAAAGTTTTAAGATACAGTTTATAAACTGTTTTATATAATTATAATGTAAAGTTTTAAGCTATGATTTAATAAGTGTTTCTTATTAAGTTTTGAGAAACGATTTGAAATGATTTTAAAGACAAGTATTGAGCGATGTCTCAACTTGAAATGCGACAGAGGTCGCATCAGTATTAAAGAACGTTTAAGGAAAGAAAAAAAAAATTTACTACAGTATTTTCTTACTAAGTAAGTAAGATTACTGTTTTACGAAACGATGATTATGAAAGTAAAGTGACTGCCCGAAAAGGCGGGTCGTCACATTTTGTCTCCCTCTTTACCCTTTTTTTGCATTAGGCTTTACATGATTTAAATGTGTGCCCTACACAACTTAATCTAAACTGCAATAATTTTTTGATCGGCATATACATCTTATGGATGTACATCTACACAATCGAGATAGCATGGAAAGCTTTTAAACAAGCATTCAAGATGAAGAAACTTCCTTGGCAAGTCGAGTGGTACTACTTCACCAAGTTCGTGAAGGATTTTATCCTTGACAACCCTAACATAGACAAACAATGGAAGTTCTAGTGGTTCTACGTCAAGAGAAGATGGTTATCTTGGCTTAGAGAGGTAGTACTCGTCGATTAAGTTGTGCCCACAAAATTTGAGTAGGGGCACGTATGGTCAAAGAGACCGTGGGCTTCGAGGGGATTTACCGCAGCTATTAAGGATTTGCTGACGAAGCCTGCGACCATTTGACAGTAGACTTTTTTATTGAGCAAGGCCAACTTGGCCAATTATGGCTTATTTAAACCCCCGTCGAGACACCGTCATTGAGCAAGTGACAGTAGTGTGGCCTCACATCGCCGACATCCCCAGGCCGAGTTCTTACCGAGTCGGGTGACCAGCGAAGGAAGCCATCATTATCCAGCTCCGAGAACTCTTCTAGTGGCTCCCTCAATTTGGGGGCCGCCCATCATTGATGAAGACCTTAGGGACATGATCAGGCTACTCTACCATCCAGGCCAGCTCAGGATCAAAGGTTTAGCATGTGTATGTCTCTTCTTCTTTTTTTTGGTGGTTCTTTTCCTAACCTACTATTAACTTTGGTTTTTTTTTTTTTGTTTGCTCTTACGGACATGTCGGCCTGTAAAATTTCTAGGAAGGATAGGCTTCAAATGATGGTAGAGCTCTGATGCCATGGTAAAGGCAAGGGCATGGCTGGGTCAAAGAGAAAGAGGCTTGAGCAAGTTGGGCCGCCCAAAGTAATGGTCCCGCTGATCACCCTGCCGCCCATGCAGGTTTCACAGGTGGCTTCTACAAGCCAAGATACTCTACCTTATCCAACAATGGTCCCCCCCGATCGAGCAGTCGAGGAGGCGTCGCCCCATGCACCTCTCCATAGTCGAGTGCCTTGGGGAGCTTATGCCCCAAAGGATTACTTTGTCTCCATCCAGCGTTAATCCTACCAGGACTGTTATGACATGGATTTTCGATAGATCGTTCAGGTGAGTTCAATTTGAAATTCTAAGCTTCTTTCACTTGGCATTTTCAATTGCATTTACTAACTTCCTTACTTTGCAAACCTGTGTGACCTTAAAGATTGCCGATCTCAAGGCCAAGCACAAAGCCAACATAGAATAGGACAAGGCCGAAAAGGCCATTAAGGAGAAGAAGAAGGCTGCGAAGAAGTTGGAGGAGAGCTCTAATGAGCTGATTCAGGTCAAGGCTGATCTAGAAGCAACCTAGGTAGAGGCTAGTTGGGCTTAAAATGAGGCTCGAAAGACCTAGGAGGAGGCCCAATAGGATCAAGCGGACCTCCTTAGGGCATAAGAGGTGACCCATATGGCAAAAGAGGAGCATGAGAGGTTTCTTCGAGAGGAATTGTAAGGTAAACTGACCCAAGTGGTGGATGACTTTAAGCAATCTAGTGAGTTTACAAAAAATTACTACCTCGGGATGAAGAACCTGCAAGAACACCTAATGGCAAAGCATCCTAAGGCTACCATGATGGATTAGTCACTTGTGGTCGACCTCAAAGAAGAGGAGGAGGGCACTGAGAATAAGGAGACCCCAGCTTTAGCCGATCAAGATGGTATCAAGCAGGAGCTACCTATCGGCCAAGTGGTCATCCATCTAGATGCTACTGAAGAGGCCAAGGATGACGTCTAACCTTAGGTTTTGAGTTTTAGTTCTTATCTTCCTTTCTCTTTGCTTGTCACCTTTTCTTTTGCTCGGTATGGGAAGCGCCCAATTATTGTACGTTCCCTTAGATATTTATTTTAATAATATTTCAAATTTTCCAAGTGAGTTGCTCGCATTCATTTATTTGCTATTTTTTTTACTTGTATGTTTTTTTACCAAGCAGAAGCATGTTCAGATCAGGTTGGTTTATATGCAGTGCCATATTCCTAAAAGTAATATTAATTCTACAACAAAATCATTCACGGCTGGTAATGCAAGATAGGTGTAGTAGACCAATTTCTAGACGCCTTATTCTTCTTTATTGACGATCAAGTTGACCGCTTTCTCGGATACTACCAGGTAGGCATAGACTATTTCTCCCAACAGAGGTTTGGATAGGAGTAGGGGTATGGCTAGGTATTTCTTAAGGCTTTGAACTGCTTCTTTACACTCTCTGCTCCATTCAGACCTTGCCTTAAGTGCCTGAAAAAAGGCTGGTACTTGTCGATATACCAAAAGATGAATCTGGATAGAGCGGCAATCATCCTAGTGAGTTTCTAGACCTCCTTGACTGTTTGGGGGGAACACATATCTACCATAGCTCAAGCCTTGGCGGGATTAACTTTTATGCCATGATGGTTGACCATGAATCTGAGGAACTTGCCTGACTCTACCCTGACTTCACACTTCATAGGGTTAAGCTTCATCCTGTATTCTCAGAGGACATCAAAGCTGTCTTAGAGGTCAGAGATGTGATCGGCTGCATAAAAAAATTTGAAGAGTATGTCATTGACATATACCTCCATGGTCTTCCCAAACTGCCAAGCCAATATCTTGTTCACTAGGCAATGATAAGTGGCTCTAGCGTTCTTCAACCCGAATGGAATGACGATGTAGTTGAATAGCCTTTAGTTAGTGGTGAACACGGTTTTTACTTGTTCTTCCTCAGCCATCCTAATCTGGTTGTATCCAGAGTAGGCATCCATAAAGTTCAATAGTTCATGGCCTGTGGTTGCATCTAGAAGCTGGTTGATCTAGAGTAGAGGAAGCAATCTTTCAGGTAGGCTTTATTTAGGTCTGCAAAGTCAATACAGACCTGCCACTTCCTGTTGGCCTTTTTTGACCAAGACCACATTTGCCAACCATTCTAGATAGGTGACTTCTTGGATAAACTTGGCCTTCAACAGCTTCCAAACCTCCTTATTTATGGCCACGTACCTCTTTGGATTGAAGGCTCTCCTTTTTTGGATGACCAGCTGGTGCCTAGGATTAACATTCAGATGATGGCTAATAATGCTCGGTCAATCCCAAGCATCTCTTCATAGGACCAATCGAACGCGCCCTGATATTTTGTGAGGAACTTCTCCAAGTCTGCCCAGGTCTTAGCTAAAATCTTAGGCTTTAGCTGAGATCTGAGAATGACTGTTTTGTTTGGGTGTTCGGGGTCCAAGTAGAAAGGGAACATATCTTCAACGGGTGTTACCCGTACTTTTTTCTTGAGCAGCCAAGGGTCTAGGTCGGACAACATCTTTGGTCCTTTCTCAATGGGAAATTTGCTTTTATTGACCTTGTAAATCTCTGAAATGCCCAACTACTAAGTTGTCGCCTCCTTCACGGTCTTGACATAACATTCCCCAGAGTCTTTATGTCATGACCTGATTACACTAACTCTATTCTCGGTTTAGAATTTCATGGCCAGGTGGTAGGTATAGACCATGACCTTTTGGGCGTTGAGGGTCGGCCTCCCAATGATGATGTTGTGCTAGGACAGCTTATCGACCACAAGAACTCGATGAGACGCGTGACCCGACATGATCTTTGCCAAAGGTGATTGGTAGGTAGATCTTCCCAACAGCTTAGACACACTCATCTGAGTAGTCGTAGAGGGGAATTTAGATAGAGATAAACATGGCATTGCTGATCTTCAATTTGTCGAATGCTTGCTTAAACAAAACGTCAACTGAGCTACCATTGTCGATCAACATATGCCAAACTATGTTATTGGCGATTTGCGTAAAGCAACCTTACGAGTTCCATAGAAAATGTTGCTTTTACCATTAAACTTAATAATTACTAATAAAAAGTTCGAAACAATCAACAATACTTAAAGAAATATCCCAAGAACAGATGCATATATTTTTTTTACTACTTACAAATTCTACTTACCAGATTTAACTTTTCCTCGTTAGTTAGTCCAACGGAACACTTATGGCATTCGACTAACCAACCACCTATAGAAAACTTAGTTTACAAAAAACAAATATTTAACAAATAGAAGCTCACACATATAATGCAAGCACTCTTAACTTCTAATCAAACAAGTAATTAAGACTAATTATGAAGAAATGAACCATATAGCATATTCTTTAATAAATAACCTAAGAAACCAAAAATCTAAAATACAAATTACATTCATTAAAACATAAGTTCAAAAGAATATATCAAAAATAGAACTAAGTCTCAAACAAATAAAAATGTGGAACATAATATATTAAATTTTGTTTAAGTTTAAATTCCTTTCACAATATAACTCCGTTTTTAATCCAACAATCCTTGCACAAATGCCTATCCTTGTCTTCCATCCTAGTTAACATGTATCTTATCCTTATCTGTAATATAATATAAACTAAGTAAGTATAAGCTTAATAAGTATATATTCCTATCTCATAACATAAAACATTTCATAAAAACCATTACATAACATCGTAATCATAATCATAATTATGCATGAGGCATAGATTTGTATAGAACATATCTTTTTATTTAAGCTTGCATATTAAAACATTGTTTGTTTTATTTTTAGGGGCCTAAGCGTTGCACCATAAAGATAAACATAGGTGTATGAGAGAAGTGAGGCAGCTAATCCCAAACCAAACATACAAGTCCACCTTGTGGGACAATCCACCTAGCGGGACAAACATAAACATGGGGTATGCAACGCTTAATTAAGTGATATATATATATATATATATATACATTTAACATAGCTCGTAATTGAAACATCCGTTAAACCTTCTTGTTGCAACAAGATTTTTGATGAGAATACTATATGTAAAAACAAACTTAAAAATTATCATAAAATATATTTTTAAAATTTTTCATAAGCTTTTATCATGTTACAGGTGAGAATATACTTCCTTGACTTACTTACTAAGGGTGACGTTGTCATGGTTCTCGATGCATTCACTTTTTAAAGTGATCATGTCAATCATTCATATAATATATGAAATTAATATTCATGTTCATGATATCATTTAATACCATATTACATCATCATACATCATTCTTAATGAAACAAAGCATCTTTGAGCCACAAACATGTAGTTAAAGTCAAGAAATATAAAGACAAAAAACTTGACTTTTAATCACCTAGAGAAATTAATCTCAACTTATAAGTACGAATAAAGTGTAAAACTTCTTCCATAACATAGCCAACATATAAAAACATCACTCAATTTTCTACTCTTGAAAATATTAATCTAAAATACCTTTTTTCAATTTTTATAGCATTCAAGTAAATCTGCCAATCATAAAAACTGACTAACCTTTAAGGATTCATAACCCTATATCTTTCAATGTACATTCAATTAGAGCATAAAAATTTCAGTTAATAATTAAAATAAATCATATAATCAATACTAAAAAACCTGCCAGCAAAGCTTAAATAATGAGTAGTCCTAATTAAAAATTATGTATTAAATTATTTATGTTTTAAAATAATTTATAAAAATTATTATGCATAACACACACATAAATTCATAACATATAAAAAATTTAGCTCAAAATAAATTTGAAGTAATTCAAAACATACATTCGAATTTAGAGTTAATATTAACATTAGTCATGCTAAACAGCGAACATGTTTTATTCAAATATTTTTATAAAATCAAATATCTATGATACGCTTCTGAAATATTTATGCAAAGTGCATAACATATAAATAAAAGCTAAAAAAATAATGAATCATGTAAACATATTTAAAAGTATGATTTATCATCTCATGAATTACATGGAGTATATCAGGTAGACCTTTTTAAGTATTGAGTGCTTAGCAATCAACGAATTTTATCTTAAAACACAATAAGGATATGAAGCTAAAAATTTATAGACATTTAGTTAACATATCGGCAATGACTTATAAGTTTTTATAAAATCAAAAGATGCCTTTTGGCTTATAAGACAGACTCTATAAGACACAAATATAAATCTACTAGCAAATAAAATTTTATGAGCAATGTTTGATTAAAAGCTCATAACCCTAAATATGCTTTGAACAAAAATTTATAAAAATATCCCAAGCATTCTCAACATATATATACACATCATATCTAAAAATTGTAGCAAAATAAAATCATTTGATTTTAGAACATTACCAGCAACATTACCAACTAACCAAAAACCCTAAAATTCTTATATCATATTCTAATAACAAGACATTATTTTCATGCAATTTCATGATATCATATGAACATAAATGCTTTCAACCCTGAAGTAACATTGTTATTATCAAAGTAATAAACAAAATAATTTATTTTTCATACAAATATACATGCATTCACATTCACAACATAAAAGAACAATTTTCTAACAAAGTTTGTCACAAAACAATATATACTAATCATAAAATTCAAAACTATGAAAATCTTATAACCATACCTTAAATTCTTATGTTTTCTTCAACAAATATGAAGACTTACATACAAAATCTTCAAACAGAATTGCTTCTACATTAGCATAAAAGAAAATAAGAGTAATGAATTCTTGGTTGGGGGGCTCACAGAGATGATGGAGGCTTTCTTGGAGAAATTTTTAAGAAGGAGTGAGGGAGAGAATTTTCTTTAGCTGGAAATTAAGAGAATAAAGACCTTGGTGGATTAAATATATATTTATAAGTTTATGAGAAATAAGAGATTAGATGAGTGTAGAAAATCATAATCCTAATCTAATTAGGTTTCTCCCCTTTTTTTAGATAAGTGAATCCTAATCTAATTAGGTTTCCTCTTTTTTTTTTTCTTTTCTTTTTTTTCCACTAAAAAATCTTCTTGAATATATGTTATATATTATATAATCGCGCTCGTATCTTTACATATATAATATAATAAATAATTTTTTTCACTTCGTTTCCAACGATTTCGTTTTATATAATATAATATAATATAACATAATTTAATGTAATTTAATTATAATACATAATTATTTATATACAACAATAATGTTTAGACCTATGACCCTAAAAAATATTAATACACACATTATTCTTTTGGACACTATATTATCGAGTTTTTTAACACCATAATAAAAATGTTACATATGTAATTATCATGATATCATAAATGTTATAAAAATAAGAAAATATGCAATAAAATTCATGTCATCATCAAGAATATAACTCTAGGGCATACATAACTCTAAAGCATTACAAAGATTATAAATTTAGAGCAAGTTGAAACTCTTAAAAAAATAAATACTTTATGCTCATTGTCATTTTTGACATGAACATCCTAAACACATCGATCTCACATGACCGTCACCTGTGATATTACTAAACAAAAAGTTAATTACTAAATAAAAATTTAATTATCTTAATATAAAAAATAATAACACTTAAAATATCACATTCTAACGTTAAATTAATATAAGTGTCTATAGAAGAAAATGACAGGTGTTACAACTCTCCTCACCTTATAAGGGTTTTGTCCTCGAAATTTGAGATAAGTACATATTTTAGGCTTCACATAGCCTCCTCCTCTTTGTGGTTACGTCACATAGCCTCCTCCTTCTCAAAGTCTTGGTCCAAATCTCATGTCTCTTTTCCATGTAGCTTCTTTAATCTTTTGATTTCTCAATAACTCTTTGACTAGATAAATATCTTTGTTCCCTAATATTTTCCTTTTTAACCAAAGACATATTTGGCTTATCCCTGTAAATTATATTCCCTCAAACTTCTTATTCTTTCTTTTTGGATAAAAGAACATGTACCTACTATGTGCTTCCTTAGTATATGAACATAAAAAACATTGTGTAAAAATTAAAGGTTTTACATCCTTCTCTCCTTCTAAAGGTTTCATCCTTGAAATACGTGTAGTAATGAATATGTAGAGAAATTTCTTATCCTTTTTCTTAACATTCTTTCTTTTCACATGAACGTTTCTTCAAAAATAATGTCTAATTAAAGCCATCATACATCCAACTAACAATATCATATGCAATGTTTGAATTCTCTTCTTGCCTCTATGTCTATCATCCTTCATAGAAGTATAAATCTAAGTGCAACACTAATTCTCTCTCTTTTCTTTATATCTCGCATTTCATGTATATAAACTTGCCTTTAATCACATGCCAAAAAAGAATCGTACTCTACGAACTCTTTACTCCAAAATATACAAATGATCCTAAAATATTCAAATTTAACTTCAAGATATAGAAAAATGTCATGTGCTCTAATAAATCGACAAGCATATCCTCTATTCGCTAAATAGCCAATCGAGTTTATAACATTGAAAGTACACCATACCTGAAATTTGATTTCTTTTCTCCAAAACTCACAACAAACTACTAGACATTGCTTTTAAAATATTATGTATCACCATATAAATTTTAAGCTAACTCCATCACCTTATTCCTTAATTTCCCTATCCAATTATCCTCTAAAAAAATAGTAATCTCATATTTAATCTTGTTCGATTTGCCCAAAACTGTTTCTCTTAAACAATGGACGTTTGTAGTATAGAAAGCTTGTCGTATCCACAGGGAGGTGAAAATTTATAACTCGATAAATTGATAAAAATAAACGTTCAAACAGGCATGCACTTTTTCAAATCAAAGTTTAAAATGAAAGAAATATTTTTTGTAATTTTTTTAATTCAAAATTTAAAGCATAAAATTAAAACGGTGAAGCTTTGAGAATCCCTTATATGTTTTGCAATTGATATGGAATTTTAACTCTAATTAATAATTATCTAAAGCATTTGATTTATTATATCTTTTCTCATGAATTGCAAGCACTTTTTACCAATTATATAGGTCAACCGAGAGCGACAATATAGCAAGCCATTATGCAATAAGAGTTTTCCTATAAAAACTAGCAAAATAATAATCTCTCACTAATGATTTAGTGCACTAATTATGAAAATTATAACCGCTGTCACTCAATTATAATTAACATAATTTTAAGATTGAAAAGTTAATAGCAAATCAAAATTAATATATTTTTATGGAATAAATTATTGCATTAATTTTGACAACACCTCATTTTATTAAATGGTTTAAGAGTACACTATGCCATCCTCTGTCTATAATAAATCAAGAATTACCAAGCATTTACTGTGCAAGTCCATGTATATAATGCAGCAAAAACTCAACTTTATAAACGAGCATGACTTTAGTATTATTAATATTAATTATGCAACACAATTAAATTATATAAAGAAAGCATGACTGAATTTATGCAATAATTGGGCAGCATAATAACATTAATAATAATTATTAAAAATATAAAGATATAATTTATTCCACAAAATATAAGCATTACAAAACAGATATAGAGTTAAAATCCATACCAGAGAACTATGCATATAAGATCATCTCTCTGCCTCACCAGATTCTCTACACTAATTTAAGCATTATTTTATTATTATTTTTTTACCTAAGGAGATACTGCTGAGTCTAACTCAACAGAAAGGAAAAGAAGGATAAAGAGGGCCAAAGGCCCAAAAGGGGTGCCTGAACTGAGGCAATTGCCTCAGTATTTATAGGTGCTTAAAATCACTATTTGTCTTTTTAATTATTATTATTATTATTATTTTACTGTTGAAACGTTGACAAATTTGGATCATATTGATCATTTTCTCCTCTATTTCCTCGCGTTGGGCCTGTCCTCAGGATACAAGAATTTGTTTGTGATACTCTGCTTCGCGATAAATGGCAGCACTGAAACAGTGCAATCTAGTCCGTTCATTTTGTGATCCAAATACCAAAATTCACTGAATAAAATGGGCCCAATGGGGCCACGTGACCCACAAAATCTGACCATTAGATCGGTCAAAGTCAGCAAATCCAACTGCTGCAAAGATGGCTTCAGTGTGAATGATCTCACAGAATTCAACGCGGTCTGAGATTCCCTCTGACGCGCGTGGACTTTGTCGGCGCGTGTTATGCACACTTCAATTGTAGTTAGCCACGTAAACCGCACTAATGACGCATGCTGACGCAGTTGATGATGCAATATATACGGACGGCTAAGATTGATTTGGCAATGAATCTGACGGTTAGAAACTCACCACGTGTCCCCATTAGATGAATTCGATTTTTTTTATTGTTTTTGATACATTTGATGTCCGATTTTGTTCGTTTTGATGCCGTTTTGCTCTGTTTTTTCTCCATATTTCAAATCTAAAATTCTAAAACATACTAAAATTAATTATTTTATAATAAAATAATATTTACAAAAATATTGAAAATATTTATTTTACATTAAAACACACAAAATTAATTAAAAATAGATAAAACTTATAAATTTTTCAGTCTTTTTCGATTTAGCACAGATATGATTTTTATTACTTGGAAATATTTTTAAAAATTACTAAAAATATAGTAGCATATATTTACAAACTTAAAGTACACTATCAAATACATTAAAACTCAAAATAAAATAACCGTACATTATTTTTACGGTTTTAACTATTTACAAACTAAACATTTATTTAACACATCGAAACAACTCTAAAAATTACCAAAAATATTATTAAATATAAAAACACACTAAAAACACATTTTTAAACAAATTTTCACACTAAGACACAAAAATACTTATTAACACAAAAATGTTATTAATTAGAGGATTTAATGAGAAATAAAAGCATAAATAAATGATTTAAGCCTTGTAAAATATATACACTTTTACAGTCTCATCAAATCTCTAGTCTTCTACTTTAATAATTCTAGAATACTCCATCGAAGTCTTTACTAATTCAAAGGTCATCTATAAAAGGAACTCCTAGGTGTGATCTCTATCATATCATGTTATGGACCATTTAATTTACTAAAATATTATCGTAAATTATTGTCTCCCAAGATTAATTCTCACTAAATCTCAAATATTCATATAGCCAATCCTGTTGATAACCACATTTTCAAAATATCCTTCATTTAAAAAAAAAAATGCTATAGAGATCTCGCATGTGACGTTACAAAATCCTTTTTATTAACCTCGTAGAATTCTCCAACATGTTCAATAAAAATATGTAACCATCATTATACTTCTCTTGAGTAACATAACAATTATTAACTCCTTCATAAATTTTTTCTCTAAGAAAAATAATATAATCACATAATTAACCTCTTGTCATCAAACTTCTTGATTATCAACTTTTCCATTATACATAAATAAGGAGGTAGAGATCGCATCTTGCTCCAAGCAATAAAAGTTTAGGTTTCATAGACTCCTAAGTAGTGTGGTTATAATTATAACAAATCTATTGTAAAATAATATACTAAGAGAGAAGAATCTTATACTTACTTAGAGGACTTGAAACTGACGTGTGGCGATGTTTGTTGGAAACAAAAACCTGCTCTGATATTATAACTATAACGCGCCTTATGGGTGCTACAGAGAACGTTGCTTCTACCGTTGAACTTAATAATTACTAATAAGAAGCTCGAAACAATCAACAATACTTAGAAAAATATCCCAAAAACACATGCATATATTTTTTTTACAACTTACAAAAAACTACTTATCAAATTTAACTCTTCCTCCTTGGTTAGTATGACGATGCACTTAAGGCATTCGGCTAACCGACCACCTGCAGAAAACTTAGTTTACAAAAATCAAATATTTAACAAATACAAACTCACACATATAACGCAAGCACTCTTAACTTCTAATTAAACAACTGATTAAGACTAATTATCAAGAAATGAACTATATAGCGTATTCTTTAATAAATAACCTAAGAAACCAAAAATCTAAAATGCAAATTATATTCAATAAAATATAAGTTCAAAAGAATATATCACAAATAGAACTGAGTCTCAAATAAATAAAAATGTGGAACATAATATATTATATTTTGTTTGAGTTTAAATTCCTCTCACAATATAACTCCATTTTTAATCCAACACTCCTTGCACACATGCTTGTCCTTGTCCTCCATCCTAGTCAACATGTATCTTACCCTTATCTGTAACATGATATAAACTAAATAAACATAAGCTTAGTAAGTACACATTCCTATCTCACAATATAAAATATTTCATTAAAACCATTACATAACATCATAATCATAATTATGCATGACGCATAAATTTGTATAGAACATATCTTTTTATTCAAGCTTGCATGTTAAAACATTGTTCATTTTATCTTTAGGGGCCTAAGTATTACACCATAAACATAAACATAGTTGTACGAGAGATGTAAGGTAGCTAATCCCAAACTAAACATACAAGTCCACCTTGCAGAACAGTCCACCTAGCGGGACAAACATAAACATGGATCTCACATGGCTGTCACCTATGACATTTCTAAATAAAAAGCTAATTATCTTAACATAGATAACAAGAACACTTAAAATATCACATTCTAACATTAAATTAGCATAAGTGTCTGTAGAAGAAAACAACATGTGTTACAATATGAAGCTCATACACCAAAGCGTCATTATGCAGATGGATAAGCTTATCCACTTCTCTTTCGTGAAGGTGATTACAACGTCTTCTTGTTGGCATATTTTGTTGATGTGCTCGGACATATTCATCAAGTCCCTCCTTTCAACTAGACGGGCCTTCCGAGCATAAGCCTACCGACTATTTGCAGTGTCCTTGGTGATTGGCCTGCCAAAGCTTGTATGTACGATGTTCGGCAAGTCCAGGACCTTCCCATTTTCTATGTTCTGTGGTCTTGGTTAGCCTTCTCGAGTCTGTTGGTCATCCCTTCTAGTATTGATGCTAGGGGTAAGGACTTGCTCAACAAACTCAGAGTTGTCTGTCCCAGACTATCTTTTCAATCTAGTCCTTTAGTTGGATGCAATCTTGGGTGTTGTGTCTGATGTCTTTAAGGAAGTTTCAATATTTGCTTTGATCCCACTTTGCTCCGTTTCCCTTTAGCTGAGGTGCATTTACTAATAGGTTTTGGTTACTGACCTGGTTGAGCACCTCATCGATGGTGGCCACCAGAGGTGTGTAGCTTTATAGTTTTCGGTTGGGACCTTTGTCTTGTCGGTCTTGGGCTTTTTGCTCTAGTCAAACTCTCCCTACTCGAGTGGATCCTTGTGTTTCTTACCCTTTTTGCTGCTTCCTTCTTCGTTCCATCAGCTTTTCATATAATTAGCTGTGTCTGCATGCCTCTTAGCATATGCAAACATTTGGGAGAAGGTGCCAGGCTGCTCAAGGGCGAGCTACCAAAGTAGGCCCTTATCTTTCAACCCCTCAAAAAAAGCATGCTTCAGGATCTCATTTTCAATATGCCTCACCTCTAACGCTGCTCGAGTGAAGTAGTTAATATAATCCCGCACATCTCCCTCTCCTTGCTTAATGGAGTAGAGGTGAGTCACTTCCTTTCTTCTTGTTTGGAATGGGGCAAAAACTGTCAAAAAGGCATTGAACAGCTACTTAAAAGAGGTCATAGTGCCCGGCTCTATACTTGTGAACTATTGACGAGCCAAGCCAGTTAAGGTTAGTGAGAATGCCTTACACATGGTAGCGTTGCTGGCATTCTAGAGCATCATGTGGCCCCTATAGAGTTCAAAGTGCTCGCTCACAACGGTTGTTCTATCATAAGGCTTGATCTACGGCAGCTTATACTTGTTTGGAATGGGAACTCGTTTGATGGCATTAGTGAGGGTGGGCCAGGCATGCCGCCCTTATCTACCCGGTAACGGCAGTTCTAGATCTAATTAACTTGCCACTATAGGTCTCACAATTGATGACTATTAGTATCTTTAGGCAGTCCCACCCTATGTGGGGCTCTGCCCTCTACCTTGTTGTCTTTGGCCTCTGGTTGGTCCTAGGCAGGGTAGATCCCCTAGTCCTTGAGCCTGTTAAAGACTGAAGCTCAAGAACCTTAAGGGGAGCGATCGCGACCATCCTGGGGATCAAGCCGACCTTCTCTGACAAGCCTGTTGTTTTTAGATGTGCCTTTTGAGGCCTATAGTCTGTCTCGCTTGGAGTCTCTTTCATTCTAAGTGTCGCCCCTTAGCCCTACTTAAACACCTGCCTGGTTTTCCTAGGCTAGAGGAAGGAGAGCGAGGGGTGGCTACTATGCTTGTTGTTGTTGTTGTTGCACCATTTGTTATGTAAGTAGGTGCACTGCAGCTGTCAATTCATAGATTGGGTCTTCTACAGTTGGGCCTACTTCGCCTTCGCTGCCTTGGCCACCTGATCGTGACTTAGCTGCATGGGGCCTTCTATGAGGTTTGTTCTAGTTTCGATTTTGGGCATTCCCCAACCCCTCCTACTGGGGAGCCTCATCTCGAGAATTTCCTCTCATAGCCATGTTGAATGTGGCTATTAATATATGTGGGTGCTTTCCTTGAACCCCTACAGAAAAACACAAACATGATTAGTTGCTCCAAAATCTATGACCCAAGTGTCACTTGATTCCTCAACAAAACAAGTCTCAATAACCAAAAGTTCATACTTACCTCCTTTAGATTAGAAGTCTTTGTAATTTTTCTTAATGTGCCCAAACTTCTCGTAGAAGAAACACTTTATTTTCTTTGGGTTCTTCTTCTTTTTCTACTTATCCATGCATTTTTTCAGAATAGAAGAATTCATGTTCATAGCCTTTTGCTTCTTCTCAGAGTTAGAATTCGAACCAGATGTAACCACCAAGTTCGCCGCACCGCCAGTCGGAGCTTCTCTGATCATATTTTTGAACTCTTGTAACTGCTTCATTAGCTTAGTTAAGGTCACATCCTATCTATTACTCAAGTTATATGAAGCTTTAAATAGGATAAACTCCTTAAAAAGAGTATCAAAGACCGTAGTCATACTGCCTTCCTTACTTGTCCTGGTCTCCTAAAGTAGACCTACATAAGAAGAGGGAATGCTTTGGAGATCAAAAGGGGACACCAATGAGGTGCCAGCCAAGGACTTTCTAATGCTCAAGTCAAGTACTTGTTCGGCCGAGATCGAGAGTAGGGTTAAGAGAGAAAGTCCACATTACCTTTAGGTGGAGTAAAGGCTTTCAATTTATAGGCAACCACTTGAGTGGGTATTAGTTAGGTTTGACTCGTGACTCGTGACTCGTGACTTGTGACCTGTGTATCCCATCAGGTGGTGTCAAATGACAGGTGACAGGTGTCATGATCTTGATGGAAGGTTGGTTCTCTATCTGAGGGTTGAGATGAAGCCATATGTCAACCTTTGGAGATGAGCTATTGCTTAGATGTAGACCACATCTGCCTGATCCTAGCACATGTTTTTCTTAAGAAGTCAACACCTTGCATGGCGACCAATGGAGGCCCTATATAACACCTTGAGAGAAAGCGCCAATCAGAGGGGAGTTGTGGATTTTTTGTAAAGGCAGTGGCTAAACGGGTTGGCTTGGTAGCCGCGAAGCGGTCTTTGGGAAAGTACGCTGAGCACACCCCCAATAGTAGCCCCCCAGTGCACCTGGTTGATGCTTGGCCGACTATACTATGTCAGAGGAATTGGCCAGCTGAAGAGGGTCTTTGGATTTGTCCTCAGGATTCTGGAATCTAAGGGATCAGTTGGTCAAGCTTAGTAGACATGTGTCAGCCTATGGTTTTCTGTTTCCCTGATTAGTGCAATCATAGTGTCTCTTCGATTTCTGAGCCCAATGTTTGGCTATAAATAAGAGTTGATACTTGCCCTTTCAGCACATATTGTATTAGAGTTTCTGAAAAATTTTCTTTGTGGCTACTGAGCAAAAATGTTGTGATTACGAGGAACTTTTTAGACTCAATCAATCATTTCTGAACAGGTAATTCCACACATGAACATGAGTGACTTAAGTGATTCCCAAAATCAGTTGGTAGACATGTCCTAATTGGACGAGAGCACCAAGACCAACCGAGTAGGGTTCGAGGATAGGGATAGTATGGGGACAGCAGCCAGGCTAGAAGGAGCGGCTTGGTTAGCCCAGATCTTTAGTTAGGGGGAGGAACAGCCCCTAAGATGGAATTTCTAGATCTGCTTGAGAGCATAGCCCCTATTAGGCATATAGGTATGAAGACCCTTACGTCAGGGCAACCACCGCAGGCACGTGCTAGGTAACCGATTAGGATGGTGCTCGCCTAGAGACTACTGCTGATGGGCTGAGCTCCTCAGGCTAGGACGCTATGGTAGAGGCTCCTATAATGGGAAAAGTAACTATTGATGAGGGTGTTATTGAGGAAAGATAGCTAGTCTAGGAAGCGATGATGTCGAGGATGAGGACGAGGTGTCACCGTCCTTGGAGACAAAAGTTCGGGGGGTGATGGTTTATCAGGTACGCTGACCAAGCCAGACATTAGCAATAGAGTATACGTCGACAATGACGTACACTCGGTTGAATTTGTTGAGAGTTTATCTTGTTTTGATTTTGCTCGCAGCTAGAAACACACCTGTGGAGCCGTCGGAGGGATACATTAACTTGTATGTAGAGTTTTTTTGAGTGGGGCTTCGTCTCCTTCTTCACTCTTTTTTGCATTAGGCTTTAAATGATTTCAATGTGTGCCCTACATAGCTTAATCTGAACTACTATCATTCCCTAATTAGCATATACATTTTATGGATGTATATCTACGTGACTGAGATACTGTGGGAAGCTTTTAAACAAGCTTTTTCAAGATGAAGAAACTTCCATGGTTGGTCGAGTGGTACTACTTCACTAAGTTCATGAAGGATTTTATCCTCAGCAACCCCGACTTAGACAAACTATAGAAGCTCGAGTGGTTCCACGTTAGAGGAAGATGGTTATCCCAGCTCAAAGAGGTAGTACCCATCGATTAGGCTATGCCCACAAAATTTGAGCATGTGCGCATATGGTTAAAAAGGATGTGGGCTCCAAGGGGAGTTACCGCAGCTATTGAGGATTTACTGACGAAGCCCGCGGCCATTCGGTAGTAGACTTTTTTGTTGACCAAGGCCAACTTGACCAATTATGGCTTATTTAAAGGGTCCATCTCGACCAACCCCATCGAGACAACGTCACTGAGCAAGTGACAATAGCGAGGCGTCACGTTGTTGACATCCTCGAGCCAAGTTCCTATCGAGCAGGTGACCGACAAGGGGAGCCATCATCATCCAGTTCTGAGAAGTCTTCTGATGGCTCCCTCGATTTGGGGCCGTCCATCACCAATGGAGACCTTTGGGACAACTACTTTACTCATCGGGCTAGCTCAAAATCAGAGGTTTAGCCCGTGGATATCTCTTTTCTTTTTTTGGTGGTTTCTTTTCTTGACCTACTTTTAACTTTTTTTTTCTCTTACAGACATGTCAGCACGTAACATTTCTAAGGAGGACAGGCTTCAAATCATGGCAGAACTCCAACACCATCGGAAGGGCAAGGGTATGGCTGGGTCAAAAAGAAAGAGGCCTGAGCGGGTTGAGCCACTTAAAGCAGTCGTCCTGCCGATCACCCTACCACATGTACAGGTGTCATAGGTGGCTTCTATGAGCTGCGATGCCCCACCTCATCCAGCAATAGTCCCCCTGACCGAGTAGTCGTGGAGGCATCGCCCTATGCACCTCTCTATAGTCGAGTGCCTCGAGGAGCCATGCCCCCGAGGATTAATTTATCTCCATCTAGCATCAATCAAGCTAAGACTGTTATGACACGGCTTTTCGATATATCATTTAAGTGAGTTTAATTTGAAATTTTGAGCTTCTTTTCCTATGGCATTTTCGATTGGATTCTCTACCTTCCTTACTTTGTAGGCCTGCACACCTTATAGATTGTTGATCTTAAGGTCGAGCACCAGGCCAACATAGAATGGGACAAGGACAAAAAGGCCATTGAGGAGAAGAAGGAGGTCAAGAAAAAGCTAAAGGAAAGCACCAACGAGCTGATTTAGGTTAAAGCTTACCTGGAAATGGCCTAGGTAGAGGCTAGTCGGGCTCAAAAGGAGGCTTGAAAGACCTAGGAGGAGGCCCAATAGACTCGGGCGAACCTCTTTGGGGCATAAGAGGCAGCCCATACGGTAAGAGGGGAACATGAGAGGTTTCTTTAGGAGGAATTATTGGGTAAACTGACCCAAGCGGTGGAAGACTTCAAGCAATCCAGTGAATTTCTAGAAAATTACTACCTCGGGATGAAGGACCTACAAGAACATCTCATGGCAAAGCATCCTAAGGCCACCGCAATGGATTGGTCACTCGTGGTCTACCCTAAAGAAGAGGAGGAGGGCATTGAGAATGAGGACACCCCAACTTCAGTCAATCAAGATAGCATCGAGTAGGAGCTATCGGCCAACCAGGTAATCATCGGATCTGAACGTTGAAGACGCCGAGGACGACGCCTAACCTTAGGTTTTGAGTTATAGTTCTTATCCTCCTTTCTCTTCTCTTTTCATCTTTTCTTATGCTCGGGTATGGGAGGTGCCTGGTTATTATACCTTTCCCTAGATATTCATTTTAATAATATTTCTAATTTTCCAAGTGAGTTGCTTGGATTTATTAATTTACTATTTTTATCTACTTGTATGTTTTTGTACCAAATAGAAGCATGTTTTGATCAGGCTAATTTATATGCGGTGCCATATTCTGAAAAATAATATTGATTCTGCAACAAAACGGCTCATGCCCGGTAATGCAAGAGAGGTATAGTAGACTGATTTCTGGATGCTTTCTTCTTCTCGAATGAGGATCCAGCTAATCGCTTTCTCAGATACTACTAGGTAGGCATAGAGTATTTCTCCTAGTAGAGGTTTGGATAAGAGTAGGGGTATGGCTAGGTATTTCTTGAGGCTTTGAAGTTCTTTTTCACACTCTCTGCTCCATTCAGACCTCCCCTTAAGTGCTTGAAAAAAGGTTGGCACTTGTCAACAGACTGAGAGATGAATCTGGATAGAGCGGCGATCATCCCAGTGAGCTTTTAGACCTCCTTGACTGTCTGGGGGGAAGGCATATTTACCATGGCTCGGGCCTTGGTTGGATTAACTTTTATTCCATGATGGTTAACCATGAATCTAAGGAAGTTGCTCGACACCACCTCGAATGCGCACTTCACTTGGTTGAGCTTCATCATGTATTCTTAGAGGACGTCAAAGCTATCTTAGAGGCCAGAGATGTGATTGGCTACTCGAAAAAAAATTGACAAGTATGTCATCGACATATACCTCCATGGTCTTCCCAAACTACCGAGCAAATATCTTGTTCACCAGGCGCTAATAAGTGGCTCTGGTGTTCTTCAATCCAAATGGAATGACGACCTAGTTAAATAGCCCTTGGTTAGTGGTGAACATAGTTTTGACTTGTTTTTCCCCAGCCATCCTAATCTGGTTGTATCTAGAGTAGGCATCTATAAAGCTCAATAGTTCATAGCCCGTTGTTCTGTCTAGAAGCTGGTTGATCTGGAGTAGAGGGAAGCAATCTTTCAAGCAGGCTCTATTTAGGTCAATAAAGTCAATATAGACCTGCCACTTCATGTTGGCCTTTTTTTGATCAAGACCACATTTGCAGCCTTTCCAGATAGGTGACTTCTTGGATAAACTCAGCCTTCAATAGCTTCCTAACCTCTTCATTTATGGCGGCGTACCTCTCCGAATTGAAGGCTCTCCTTTTCTAGATGATTGGCTTGTGCCCGGGATTAACATTCAGATGATGGCTAATGATGCTCAGATCAATCCCAGGCATCTCTTTGTAGGATTAAGCAAACATGTCCCGATATTCTGTGAGGAACTTCTCGAAGTTTGTCTAGATCTCAGGCTTTATTTGAGGCCTAAGCATGACCGTTCGGTCGGGGTGTTTGGGGTCCAAGTGGAAAGGGATCATATCTTCGATGGGTGTTGCCTGTACTTCTTCCTTGGGTAGTTGCGGGTCGAGGTCGAACAACATCTTTGGTCCTTCCTTGATAGGATATTTGCTTTTATTGACCTTGTAAATAGTCGAAATGCCTAGCTCTGCCTCCTTCACGGTCTTGACATAACATTCCCTGGAGTCCTTATGTCTTGACCTGATTACACAGACTTTGTTCTCGATTAGGGATTTCATAGCCAGGTGGTAGGTATAGACCATAGCCTTTAGGAAGTTGAGAGTCAGCCTCCTAATGATGATGTTGTGTTAGGACGGTTTATCGACCACAAGAACTCAATGAGACACATGACCCGAGCACGATCCTCACCGAAGGTGATAAGTATGCAGATCTTCCCAACAGCTTGGACGCACTTATCCGAGTTGCCGTGGAGGGGAATTTGGACTGAGATGAGCACGGTGTTGCTAATCTTCAATTTGTCAAATGCTTACTTAAATAGAATGTCAGCTAAGCTGCCATTGTCGATCAGCACACACCGAACTATATTATTGGCTATTTGTTCAACACAACCTTACAAGGGCCACAAAAAACGTTGCTTTTACCATTAAACTTAATAATTACCAATAAAAAGTTTGAAATAATCAACAATATTCAGAGAAATATCCCAAGAACACATGCATATATTTTTTTCTTACAACTTACAAAAAACAACTTACCAGATTTAACTTTTCCACCTAAGTTAGCCCGATGGAACACTTAAGGCATTCAGCTAGCCAGCCACCTGTAGAAAACTTAGTTTACAAAAAACAAATATTTAACAAATACAAACTCGCATATATAATGCAAGCACTCTTAACTTCTAATCAAACAACTAATTAAGACTAATTATGAAGAAATGAATTATATAGCATATTCTTTAATAAATAACCTAAGAAACCAAAAATCTAAAATACAAATTACATTCAATAAAACATAAGTTCAAAAGAATATATCACAGATAGAACTGAGTCTCAAATAAATAAAATTACGGAACATAATATATTAAAATTCCTTTCACGATATAACTTTGTTTCCAATCCAACACTCCCTGCACACATGCTTGTCCTTGTCCTCCATCCTAGTCAACCTGTATCTTATCCTTATTCGCAACATGATATAAACTAAGTAACTTAGTAAGTACACATTTCTATCTCACAACATAAAATATTTAATAAAAACTATTACATAACATCGTAATCATAATCATAATTTTGCACGATGCACAAGTTTGTATAGAACATATCTTTTTATTTAAGCTTCCATATTAAAACATTGTTCATTTTATCTTTAAAGGCTCAAGCGTTGCACCATAAACATAAACATAGTTGTACGAAAGGAGTGAGTATCTAATGCTAAACCAAACGTATGAGTCCATCTTGCAGGACAGTCCACCTAACAGGGCAAACATAAACATAGGGTATGCATCGCTTAATTAAGTGATACATATATATAGATATACATTTAACATAGCTCATCATTAAAACATCCATTAAACCTTCTTGTTACAATAAGAGTTTTCATGAGAATACTATATATAAAAATAAACTTAAAAATTATCATAAAACATATTTTCAAAATTTTTTCATAAACTTTTATCATGTTGTAGCTGAGAATGTACTTACTTGACTTACTTGCTTACTAAACCTTAAATCGGGTGACGTTGTCATGGTTCACGGTGTGCTCGCCTTTTGGAGTGTTTATGTCAATCATTCATATAATACATGAAATTAATATTCATGTACATGATATCATTTAATACCATATTACATCATCATACATCATTTTTAACGAAACAAAGTATCTTTGAGTCATAAACATGCCCTTAGAGTTAAGAAACATAAAGACAGAAAACTTAACCTTTAATCACTTAGAGAAATTAATCTCAACTTATAAGCATGAATAAAGTGTAAAACTTCTTCCATAACATAGCTAACATATAAAAAAATCATTCAAATTTTCTTCTCTTGAAACTATTAATCCAAAATACCTTTTTTTTAATTTTCAAAGCATTCAAGAAAATCTGCCAATCGTAAAAACTAACTGACCTTTAAGGATTCATAATCCTGTATCTTTCAATTCACATTTAATTAGAGCATAAAAATTTACAAGAATATAATTTACACACACACACATATATATATATATAATGCTCAGATTTTTCTTTAGTGATGAAAATTTCATTCGATAATTAAAATAAATCACATAACTAATACTACAAAATCTATCAGCAAAGCCTAGATAGTGAGCAGTCCTAATTAAAAATGATGTATTAAATTATTATATTTTAAAATAATTTATAAAAATTACTATAGATAATAGACAATAAAGTCATAACATATCAAAAATTTAGCTCAAAATAAATTCGTTGTAATTCAAAACATACATTTGAATTCAAAGTTAATATTAACATCAACCATGCTAGACAACGGACATGTTTCGTTCAAATATTTTTATAAAATCAAATATGCATGACACACTTCTGAAATGTTAAGGCAACATGCATAACATATAAACAAAAGCTAGAAGAATAATAAATCATGTAACACATATTTAAAAGTATGATTTATTATCTCACGAATGACATAAAGTATATCAGGCGGACATTTTTAACTACAGAGTGTTTGGCGATCAACAAATTTTATCTTAAAACATAATAAGGATATGTAGCTAAAAATTTATAGATATTAGTTAACGTATTGAAAATGACTTATAATTCTTTATAGAATCAAAAGACACTTTTGGCCTCATAAAATGAACTCTACAATACACAAATATAAATCTACTAGAAAATAAAATTTCGTAAGTCATGTTTGATTGAAAGCTCCTAACTTAAAAATACTTTGAACGAAAGTTAATAAAAAATCCCAGACATTCTAAACGTATATATACATATCCTATCTAAAAATCATCGCAAAATAAAATCATTTGATTACAAAACATTACCAGCAATCTTACTGACTAATCGAAAACCCTAAAATTCTCATATCACATTCCAATAACAAAACATTACTTTCATGAAATTTTATGATATCATATGAATATAAATACTTTCACCCCTAAACTAACATTGTTATAATCAAAGTATTGAACAAAATAATTTATTTTTTATGCAAACAAACATGCATATACATTCACAACATAAAAGAACAATTGTCTAACAAAGTTTGTCATAAAACAATATATATATCAATCATAAAAATTCAAAACTATGAAAACCTTTAAACCATACCTTAAATTCTTATGTTTTCTTCAACAAATATGAAGACTTGCATACAAAATCTCCAAAAAGAATTCCTTCTACATTGGCTTGAAAGAAAAAAAGAGCAATGAATTCTTGGCTTTGAGGATTAGAGAGATGATGGAGAGTTTTTTGGAGAGATTTTTGAGAGCGAGTGAGGGAGCTTTGGGTGGAAATTAAGAGAATAAAGACTTTGGTGGAATAAGGTATATTTATAAGTTTATGAGAGATAAGAGATTAGATAAGTGTAGAAAACTCTAATCCTAATCTAATTAGGTTTCTCCCCCCTTTTTTAGATGAGTGTAATCCTAATCTAATTAGGTTTCATCTTTTTTTCTTTTCTTTTTTTTTCCACGGTAAAATCTTCTTTAATATAAGTTATATATATATATATATATTATATAATCGTGTTCGTATCTTGACATTGATAATATAACAAATAACTTTTTTTTACTTCGTTTCGAATGATTTCTCTTTATATGTATAATATAATATAATTATAATATAAATGTTATACAGTTATATATAATCTAATCTAATCTAATCTAATCTAATGCAATTTAATTATAATACATAATTATTTATATACAACAATAATGTTTACACTTATGACCCCAAAAACATATTAATTTACACATTATTTTTTGGACACTTTATATTATCAAGTTTCTTAATACCATAATAAAAATATCGTAACGTTCCTCCTTATGTGGCCATTACTTAACTTCATAATCTTAATATTTGAACATATTTTAATATGAGGTCCTTAAATTTATGGAATAATTTTTTTTAAAACAAACATTGAAGTGAATTCTTAACATAATAGTATTGATTTCTCAAACGTGATCAAAACATGATAACAATTATTTCTTTTAAACAAAACCGTAGACTCTAAGGACTTAATTCATTACATCATCTATTAGCTTCTTAAATCGTAGCCATAATAATTCTTTAAAACTTATCATTTAAACATAGAGATAGTTATTTAAAACTATTACTTTTAACACATATTTTAATTTAAATAAATTTATTTTTAAAAAAAATTCAAAATTGAATATCATTATAAAATCCTATTTTAAATGCTCTTTAGATTATTTATATATTTTACTCATAATTTATTATCTTAAAACTACATAATAATTTTCTTAAAACTTGGTCCTTTTTTTTAAACTAATCATAACATTAATTTCTTATAATTTATTTATTTAAATCTAACATGTTAGTTTTATTAAAGCATAACCATTTAGACTTTCATAATACATATTCATAAAACAAATTCATTAAAAACTTTACTTATTCTAGCATAAAACTCGTACAGTCATTTTTATTCTAAACGATCTTATAATTTTCGTACTTAAAAATTTATGCGTATTTGTTGCATTTTTTTAATACAACATTTTTAAATCTTAACATTCTATAGACTAGATTTGTACGACTACAACCCTGGTTTCCAAAAACTTACATACATACTCTTATTTACTTTTTAATGCAAACTTAATTTCATAAAATAAAAACTTGCATAGTTTTGTAAACTTATAAATGCGGAAATGTTACATTTGCATAAGCAGTATCCATTCCCATCTCCATCGTTCGTCTGTCGTTCACCACTGCCCAGTCAAGTGATGCTGACAGGTTTCTTACCTACAGCAAGAACACACTTAAATGAGCTTTTGCTCAACAAGTAGGAAATTCAACTCGCAAAACAAATTTGAAGATCATTTGATAAATCAATGCATGATCATTTTATGCTTACTTATCGATTTGTTTTATGCTCAGTTATTCAAACTTTATCTTAACTTACTGTTTGGGCACAGGTGATCGTACCAATTACGTGCGCGATCAACGGGATGTTAGGGTTTACAAGGTTCCAACAACACTGTGACCAATTATAATTTGTTACTTTAACATGGAGCCTCCTCGTGGGTCGAGAGATTAGTATGACACCCTTCACTTATCTTACTTCATTTCACTTGTATCATTATATGTATGCAGTATGACAAGTTACTACATAACACTACATATCAATACTAAAAACATGCTTAATTGAAAGCAAGTAAACAGTATGTTTTAACATAGCACACATCATTCATAACTTCAGAATATGCTAACTCATCATATATTATATGCATAAATATGTCATAATTACAGCATGGCATATTACTGAACATGTATTTCATATTTTTAGAAATCATGTAAAAAAGTTTGATTTAAAAACTATTCACACTGTAGGCGAGATTCCTACTTACCTGTTTCAGTAAAGTAGGCTTCCCTATAGATTCTGAATTCCTTCTTTTCTAATGGAAACAAATTTGTACAAAATGCCCATTTGGAGTGCGTAAGAATACTTCATTTTATGCTATATAGATTTTAGCATAACCACAAGAATTTAATCACTCCATTAGATCGTAAATTCTTTTATCAATTGATCATGAATTTCACTATTTCTATTACAAGGATTATTTTTACCAAATCCTCATAATATTTAAACTTTTTCTTAATTGCCATTTGTTCGTATCCAAGTTGATAATTAATTAATTTTAAAACAATAATTAATTATCTATCGTTGTTAAATCTGTGAGACTTTAATCCATTAAATTAGACATTTTCTAAATTCAGGATTCTTATCTTAGGTCCTCATTGGGCTTATTTTAAATTCATTAAATGGTTCGTAATTGTTTTTAAGCCCGTAAGCCCAAATATGACATCATAACGTCATATACATTCTACCGATAAATTGTGTTCCGCATGGTATTTTAGACTGAAACGGGCGTTGGACCCATGCCTAACATCATGGCATTAAAGTTCTATCATATCGAGTTTTTATGCTTGCTGAAATAATGTTCAAATAAAAACTATTAAAGTTTATCTTTGAAATTCTTACCCATTTAGCTTGGAATTTCAAATAAAAATCGCTCTATAAAATAATATCTAAAATTATTAACCCACTAAATCTTGGGCTTATATGACCTTTCAAAAGTACTATAATTTCTTGGTTTAGTGAAAAATCAAATTTTAAAGTCACGCGATTTTTGTTTGTAAAAACTGGTACCGGTGGAGTAATTATGGAAGATTTATGTGAAATCGTATAGGGAATGTAGTTTTTTTTTTTTTAGTTTTTCCTCCATAAAAGTCACTTTTTTTTTAAATGTGTGTTTTAATAATTTTCTTGTTTGTTTTGAAAGTACTAGTTACCATTTTCTTTGGTAAAACTGCTTCCCAGTCAAAAGTTTGAAATTTTTACCGATTACAAGTTTTGACTGATTTTATATATCCAATTTAAAGTCCAATTTAAAAGTACTATTTCACAAAACTTTCTTCATAAAATTTCTTCATTTTGTTGGAAACTAAAACTTTTATGTTTGGAAAAAATTGTAATGCGGTCTCGAAACAACCTGAAACTTAAAAACATTTTTTTACGTGAAAAAGTAGTTTTTTTTTTTGGACTATTTTGGAAAACTATCTATAACTATATTTTAGAGGCTAATTTTGGAATAATTTTTTTACCAAAGTTGTTCATCTTATCGAAATATAAAACTTTCATGTTTGGCAAAACATAAAATTCCGACCACAAAATGGCCCAAAAATCGCAAAATAGTTCCAACAGTGTTGGAATTGTTTGGCAGTTTTTTTTTTGTGCAAACTGCATTTAGCCAGTTTTTGGGGCTGCCTTTAGGCAGTTTTTGGATAGTTGTTCGGCAGTCTAGTAAAACTGCTTGGAAAGCCTATTTAGAGTCAAAACTGTGTTTTTTCGTAGTCACGGGTTTTTGTTCAAAACGTCAAAAACTAAAAGTCTCGTGTTCTGTAAAGTTTTAAAAATTGATTCTAAGGCTTCCGTTTATGCGTTCAAAGTTTGTGGAAAATTTTTCCACAAACCAAAACTTGCAAAAAACATAATTCTAACATGTCATGACTAACTTTTACATCACATACAAGCACAAACCATAATAAACACTCATAAGTAATTATTACAACATATTTCCTCACCCAATCATTAAATCTCTCGTAAAGTCATAAACTTTAACCTTAAGAAATTTATGGGAAAGTTTGGATTACTTATCCTTGATGACAATTCTTAGATTGGTGATCTTAAAACTTCTAGCTTCTCCTTTTCTTCTTCTTGGATCAACACTAAAACAAAACTTAATCATATAAAAGTCTAGCTTGTTTTGGCCTTTATATCAAGGCTATCTAAGTAGAATATTTTCTTCTCTTTGTTAGAAAAAGAAATGGGAAGAAAACGGATATTACCTTGGTCCAATGTTCTATCATCACCTTTGTCTTCTTTTTCTACTTGTTCTTTGTTGACTCTTAATTTTGTGATTTGCAAGTGGTGGAGATTAGTTTGGAATTTGGCTTGTTTTGGATTTAGGCTTTAGGAGAAAGTTTAGAAACACAAAACTTTCTTTCTTTGAGGCCTTGAATACACGTTGTAGTAAAGAGAATGGTGAGGAAATGATTGGTTAGTTGGTGGAGTTGGAGAATAGAAAAGAAAAGGAAAACAAAGTAGGAATCTTTTTTTTTTTTTTGGTTTTCTCTTCTCTTGGAATGCACGGGTGGGAGTGGTAAGAAGGAATGAAAAGTAAAAAAAAAATTATGTGAAATGGCTTGAGTTCTTTATTTATAGCCCTAGTTTAATCTTGTCTTTCTCTCTAAATCATGGTTAATTAACCAATAAGTAGCTTGACTAGGATTAAATTTGGCTTAAACTAAGCTTAATATTCCCCCAAAGTTGGCGCCATCATGAGGTGGGATGGAGTGTTATGTAAAACTTAATTGATTACCTAAAGTATAATGATGATAATGGAAGCACATTTTATGGGTACTTTTGGCCTTTCTTGTAAGTAATGTTTAAGTAGGTAAATTTTATACTGTCAATAATAATTAACATAGCTGACAGAAAATTTTATTACTTGACTAATCCTCTCCTATTTCTTTAAATACTATGACACGCTAATCACAGTATGAACCGATACCAATCAAAGTTTAATCACGTATCGATTTTTGACTGCATTAAGTCTAGAAATTTATTTTAAATTTAATAAAATGTGGACTTGACTTATGCAGTATCTAGGCTTAGTAATCACATAGTTTTTAATAGTGTCACTAACTAAGCTTGCACAATGTTTTTTGTCAATTCGACCACTCGCATAACTTTATTTTCAAATTAATTGGCAATTAAGGATCTAATTTGAGTTAGAGAATTTCTTGGTACACTGCTAACTTAATATTGTACCAAAGAATTCTCAAGTTCTTTACAGATAAATTTCTTCCGTCTTAGAAACGGTTGAATTTATCAATTCATTTATTTAATTTCGATAGTTAATTAACTTAACTATAGAATCCATTATAGAATTTTTTTGGAATATTCATATATTAATTCTGTAAATTCATTAGTCATGAAATTCATACATAATATTTTCAAGAAAATCCTTGATTTAAAAATGTAAATTACATTATTTAATTCTAGGGTTTTCTCGGTTATTACAAATGTTACATATGTAATTATCGACATCATAAATGTTATAAAAATAAAGCAAATATGCAATAAAATTCATGTCATCATCAAGAATATAATTCTAGAGTATACATAACTTTAGAGCATTATAAAGATTAGAAATTTAGAGTAAGTTGAATCTCTTAAAAAAAAATACTTTATGCTTATCATCATTTTTGACATGAGAATCCCAAGCACATCGATCTCACATGGCCATCACCTGTGACATTACTAAATAAGAAGTTAATTATCTTAAAAAAAACAATAATCACACTTAAAATATCATATTATAATGTTAAATTAATATAAGTGTCCAAAGAAGAAAATGACGGTGTTACAACTCTCCCCACCTTATAAGAGTTTCATCCTCGAAATTTAAGATAACTATGGGTTGTAGGCTTCACATAGGCTCCTCCTCTTTGTGGTTATGTCATAGGACTTTAACTAATGTGATTTCCTTATTTCTCAAAGTCTTGGTCCTAATCCCATGTCTCTTTTCCATGTAGCTTCTTTAATTTTTTGATTTCCCAAAAACTCTTTGATTAGATAAATATTTTTGTTCCCTAATATTTTCCTTTTCAACCAAAGATATAGTTGGCTTGTCCCTATAAATTATATTCCCTCAAACTTCTTATTTTTTCTTTTTGGGTAAAAGGACATGGACCTAGTATTTACTTCCTTAGCATATGAACATGAAAAACATTGTATAAAAATTCAGGGTTTTACATCCTTCCCTCCTTATAAAGGTTTCATCCTTGAAATATGTGTAGTAATGAATATGTAGAGAAATTTCTTATCCTTTTTCTTAACATTCTTTCTTTTCACATAAAAATTTCTTCAAAAATAATGTCTAATTAAAGTCATCATACATCCAACTAACAATATCATATGCAATGTTTGAATTCTCTTCTTGCCTCTCTGTCTATCATCCTTCATAGAAATATAAATCTAAGTGCAACATTAATTCTCTCTCTTTTCTTTATATCCCGCATTTCATGTATGTAAACTTGTCCTTAACCACATGCCAAAAAAGAATTGTACTATAGGAACTCTTTACTCTAAAATATAC
Organism: Artocarpus heterophyllus; assembly: GCA_025403435.1. Taxonomy (NCBI): domain Eukaryota; kingdom Viridiplantae; phylum Streptophyta; class Magnoliopsida; order Rosales; family Moraceae; genus Artocarpus; species Artocarpus heterophyllus. The sequence continues at coordinate 36,650,761 of CM046337.1, forward strand.
AAATGATCCTAAAGTATTCAGATTTAACTTTAGATACAGAAAAACATCATACGCTCTAATAAATATACAAGCATATCCTCTATTCACTAAATAGCCAATCAAGTTTATAACGTTGAAAGTACACCATACTTGAAACTTGATTTTCTTTTCTCCAAAACTCAAAACAAACTACTAGACATTGCTTTTAAAATATTGTGTATCACCATATAAATTTTAAGCTTACTCCATCACCTTATTCCTTAATTTCCTCAACCAATTATCCTCTAAAAAAATAGTAATATCATATTTAATCTCTAGTCTTATGCTTAAATAAGTCTAGAATTACTTCATTAAAGTCTCCACTAATTCAAAGGTTATCCATAAAAGGAACTCCTATGTCTGATCTCTATCATATCATATTATAGACCATTTAATTTGCTAAAATATTATCATAAATAATTTTCTCCCAAAATTAATCTTCACTAAACCTTAAACATTCGTATAGTCAATCTTGTTGATAACCACATTTTCAAAATATCCTTCACTTAAAAAAAAATATTATAGAGATCTCACATGTGACCTTACAAAATCCTTTTATTAACCTCTTAGAATTCTCTAACATGTTCAATAAAAATATGTAACTATCATTATACTTCTCTTGAGTTACATATCAATTATTAACTCCTTCATAAACTCTTTCTCCAAAAAAAATAATATAATTACATAATTAACCTCTTATCATCAAACTTCTTGATTATCAACTTTTCCATTATACATAAATAAGGAGGTAGAGATCACTTCTTGCCCCGAGCAATAAAAGTTTAGGTTTCATAGACTCCTAAGTAGTGTGGTTATAATTATAACAAATCTATTGTAAAATAATATACTAAGAGAGAAGAATCTTACACTTACTTGGAGGACTTGAAACTGATGTGTGGTGATGTGTATTAGAAACGAAAACCCGCTCTGATACCATAACTATAACGCCCCCTTACGGGTGCCATAAAGAACGTTGCTTTTATCATTAAACTTAATAATTACCGAAAAGAAGCTCAAAACAATCAACAATACTCAGAGAAATATCCCAGAAACACATGCATATATTTTTTTTACAACTTACAAAAAAATTCTTACCAGATTCAACTTTTCCTTATTGGTTAGAGCAATGAAACACTTAAGGCGTTCGGCTAACCAACCACCTGTAGAAAATTACAAAAAATAAATATTTAACAAATACAAACTCACATATATAATGCAAGCATTCTTAACTTCTAATCAAACAACTAATTAAGACTAAATATGAAGAAATGAACTATATAGCATATTCTTTAATAAATAACCTAAGAAACCAAAACTCTAAAATACAAATTACATTCAATAAAACATAAGTTTAAAAGAATATATCATAAATAAAACTGAGTCTTAAACAAGTAAAAATGCAGAATATAATATATTAAATTTTGTTTGAGTTTAAATTCCTTTCACGATATAACTCCATTTTTAATCCAACACTCCTTGAACACGCACCTGTCTTTATCCTCCATCATAGTCAACATGTATCTTATCCTTATTTGTACTATGATATAAACTAAGTAAGGATAAGCTTAGGAAGTACATAATCCTATCTCACAACGTAAAACATTTCATAAAAACCATTTTATTACATCATAATCATAATCATAATTATGCACAAGGCATAGATTTGTATAGAACATATCTTTTTATTTAAGCTTGCATATTAAAACATTGTTCATTTTATCTTTAGGGGCCTAGGTGTTGCACCATGAACATAAACATAGTTGTACAAAAGGAGTGAGGTAGGTAATCCTAAACCAAACGTACAAGTCCACCTTGTTGGACAGTCCATCTACTAGACAAACATAAACATGGGATGTGCAACGCTTAATTAACTGACACATATATATAGATATACTTTTAATATATCTCGTCATTGAAACATCCATTAAACCTTCTTGTTGTAACAAAAGTTTTCATGAAAATACTAAAACATACTCTCAAAAATTTTTCGTAAAGTTTTATCATGTCGTAGATGAAAATATACTTACTTAACTTACTTACTTACTAAACCTGAAATCGGATGATGTTGCGGCGGTTCTCGGTGTGCTCGCCTTTTGGAGTGTTCATGTCAATCATTCATATAATACATGAAATTAATATTCATGTTCATGATATCATTTAATACCATAATACATCATCATACATCATTCTTAATGAAACAAAGTATTTTTGAGTTATCAACATGCACTCAGAGTTAAGAAATATAACGACAAAAAACTTAACCATTAATCACTTAAAGAAATTAATCTCAACTTATAAGCATGAATAAAGTGTAAGACTTTTTCCATAACATAGCTAACATATAAAAATATCACTCAAATTTTTTTTCTCTTAAAAATATCAATCCAAAATATCTTTTTTCTAATTTTCAAATCATTCAAGTAAATATGTTAATCATAAATATTAACCGACCTTCAAAGATTCATAACCCTATATCTTTCAAATCACATTCAATTAGAGCATGAAAATTTGTAAGAATAGAGTTAACATATGTATATAATGTTCAGATTTTTCTTTAGCCATAAAAATTGTTAGACATGTATGCCCTAAGGAGTAAAAATGTAATACATTTTTGGAGACATTTTTATCAATAAAGAATTTATTCATTTATATATACCAAATCTTGTCCTCTTTACGTTCATATTTGTTGAATGTATGTTAAGCAAACAGTAGCCTGAGACTGTCAGTCTAAACCTTAAGAATTGGGCATATGATGGACTGATTATGCGGAAGACATGATTCTTAAGGTGACGGTCTAAAACATATGATCCGCAATCGAGGGAATAAAGTTGGGTGCTTTATTCATGCAAAGATTGTTATGTTGTCTATATCCCTTTTGAGAGATAGTTTGTCTTGGCCATCGGAGTTGGACTCTGTGAATAGAAATATTGACACGTTGTCATAGGTGACGATGTGTTGGATCAGGACATAAAGTGAATTGATTTGGATTAATAATTCTGTCTTGGCAAATCGATTCACTTTAGACAGTCATTTGTATTGTGACGTATCCCCATATGATAATTGGTGGCTTATGTCGAATTTATCAAATTGGTTTAAAATTTGAAAGAATTAAATAATTCATGCCTGTTTGTCAATTGAATTAATTTTGTAAGAAATTAATTCAAGATAAACTTGTTGAATTATTGGGATCGGATAATTCTTGTCTGTTTATCGGTTGATTTAATTTTGGATAAATTAGATCAAGATAAACTTGTAGAATTATTGTGAATTGATTTATTTTCTTAGAGATTATCTTGATAAAGTTTGTTTTGATCAGATAACTTCTCTATTGGGTTATTTGAATCAAAACTGAGACTTTATCCTATAGAATCTCAGGTGGAAAATAAAAGATTCACGGAGATATTTACTCGAGAGTTTGGCTTGCCAAATGGCGTGTTCGGCCTACCGATGGGGCCTGTTTGGCCTGTCGATCAGCGAGAGATAAGATTACGCATTTTCACGTGGATCTTATCAGATATTGATCCGAACTTGATTCTGTTTCGAGTTTTTGAGACCTAATCTGATAAGGACTGACCCTAAGACCAATAGCTATATAAAGGGAGTGAGTTTCATGATTTACTCAGATCAATTGAGAGATTAAGAGTGATACTCTTCTAGTGAGCATCTGAAAAACTCCCTGAGAGCTTTTGTTCACAAATCACGAACACTAGATTTGGGTTCTCTCGATTGGTTGAAAGGAGAGTCACCGGTGGAAGAGCTGTACGTGTGAGCCCACACTCACTCCGGTTGTGGATAGAGAATAGCAAAGAAGACCAGTTGGTTGAGGCTCTTCTGGAACGTTACTTCTCTTCATAAGTTGCAGAGGTTCTTCGGCACACAAAGATTAGTAAGACCTGGTTAATTTATACATATAGCATGTCAAACTTGTGTTTTGAAAATTACTCTGATGAAAAATTTTAAAATTCCGCTGCGCACCATTTTTCCAACAAAAAATTCATTTGTTAATTAAAATAAATCACATAATCAAATTACAAAATCTGCCAGCCAAGCCTAAACAGTGAGCAATCTTAATTAAAAATTATATATTAAATTATTTATGCCATAAAATAATTTATAAAAATTGCTACACATAAAAAACACATAAGTCATAACATATCAAAAATTTAGTTTCAAATAAATTCAGAGTAATTTAAAATATACGTTCAAATTCAAAATTAGTATTAAAGTCAACCATGCTAAACAACGAGCATGTTTCATTTAAGCATTTTTATGCAACATGCTTAACATATAAATAAAAGCTAGAAAAATAATAAATCATACAAAACATATTTAAAAATAAGATTTATCATCTCACGAATTACATAAAGTATTTCAAGCAAACATTTATAACCACTAAGTACTTGGCAATTAATGACTTTTATCTTAAAACATAATAAGGATTTGAAGTTAAAAATTTACAAACATTTAGTTAACATATCAACAATGACTTAAATTTTTTTACAAAATCAAAAAACGTTTTTGGCCCCATAAAACGGACTCCATGAAACACAAATTTAAATCTACCAGCAAATGAAATTTTGTAAGCAGTGTTTGATTGAAGGCTCATAACCCTAAAAATACTTTGAAAGAAAATTTATAAAAAATCCTAGACATTCTTCACATATATATACATATCATATATAAAAATTGTAGTAAAATAAAATCATTTGATTGTAAAACATTACCAGCAATCTTGCCAACTAACCAAAAACCCTAAAATTCTTATATCACATTCAAATAACAAAACATTATTTTCACTAAATTTCATGATATCATATGAACACAAATACTTTCACCCTAAACTAACATTGTTATAATCAAAGTATTGAACAAAATAATTTATTTTTTATACAAACAAACATGTATATACATTCAGAACATAAAAGAACAATTTTTTTAATAAAGTTTGTCACAAAACAATATATATCAATCATAAAAATTTAAAACTATGAAAACCTTTAAAACATACCTTAAATTCTTATGTTTTCTTCAACAAATATGAAGACTTGCATACAAAATCTCCAAAAAGAATTCCTTCTATGTTGATTTGAAAGGAAATAAGAGTAATGAATTCTTGGCTTTAAGGATTAGAGAAATGATGGGGGCTTTCTTGGAGAGATTTTTGAGAGTGGGTGAGGGAGAGAATTTTCTTTGACTGGAAATTAAGAGAATGAAGACTTTGGTAGCTTAAAGATATATTTATAGTTTTATGAGAAAGAAGAAATTAGATAGGTATAGAAAACCCTAATCTTAATCTAATTAGGTTTCCACTTTTTTCTCTTTTCTTTTTCTTTTCCACGGTAAAATCTTCTTTAATATACATTATATATATATATATAATCATGCTCCTATCTTTACATGTATAATATAATAAATAACTTTTTTTTTACTTGGTTTTCAACTATTTCATTTAATATAATATAATATAATATAAACGTTATATGGTAATATATAATATAATATAATCTAATCTAATCTAATGTAATCTAATTATAATACATAATTATTTATATACAACAATAATGTTTACACTCATGAACCCAAAAAATATTAATTTACACATTATTCTTTTGGATACTTCATATTATCGAGTTTCTTAACAACATAATAAAAATGTTACACATGTAGCCTTGGGTGTTGTGTCCAATGTCTTTAAGGAAGCTGCTATATTTGCTTTGATCCCGCTTTGCTTGGTTTCCCTTTAGTAGAGGTGGGTTTACCAATTGGTTTCATTTGCTGACCTGGTTGAGTACCTCGTCGATGGTGGCCACTAGAGGTGTGTAACTCTGAAGTTTCTGGTCGGGACCTTTGTCTTGTCAGTCTTGGGCTTTTTACTCTTGTCGGACTCTCCCTACTCGGGTGGGTCCTTATGTTTCTTGCCCTTTTTGTTGCTTCCTTCTTCATCGCATCAGCTTTTCATGTAATCAGCCACCTCCAGGCATATGCAAACATTTGGGAGAAGGCGCAGGCTGCTCAAGGGTGAGTGACCAAAGCAGGGCCCTATCTTTCAATCCCCCAAAGAATGCATGCTTTAGGATCTCATCTTTAATATGCCTCAACTCTAGCACTACTCGAGTGAAGCAGTTAATATTATCCTACACATCTTTGTCTCCTTGCTTGATGGCGTAGAAATGAGTCACTTCCTTCCTTCTTGTTTATGATAGGGTGAAAGCTATCAAAAAGGCATCAGATAGCTGTTGAAAAGAGGTCATGGTGCCCAGCTCTATCCTTCTAAACCATTGACAAGCCAGGCCGGTCAAGGTTAGTGAGAATGCCTTACATATGGCGGCGTTGCTGGCATTCTGGAGTATCATGTGGCCTTTATAGAGTTCAAAGTGCTCGTCCGCAACGGTTGTTCCGTCATAAGGCTTGAGCTACGACACCTTAAACTTGTTTAACATGGGAACTCATATGATGGCATCGGTGAAGGGCGGGTCAGGCATGCCGCCCTCATCTACCCTATAGTGGCAGTTTTTGATTTGATCAACTTGCCGTTGTAGGTCTTGCATTTGACAACTATTAGTATCTTCAGGCAGTTCCACCCTATCTGGTGCTAGCCTCTCGATCCTTAAGCCTGTTAAAGACTGAAGCTCGGGAACCTTGAGGGGAGTGATCGTGGCCATCCTAGGGGCCAAGCCCTCTGACTAGCCTGTTGTTTCTAGATGTGCCTTCCAGGGCCTATAGTCTATCCCGCTTGGAGTCTCCTTCCTTTGAGTGCCGCCCCTTAGCCTTGCTCGACCACCTGCCTGGTTTTCCTAGGCCGGAGGAACGAGAGTGGGGGGTGGTTGCTGTGCTTATTATTGTTGCTGTTGCACCATTTATTGTGTAAGTAGGTGCACTGTAGCCGTCAATTCTCATATTGGGTCTTCCACGGTCATGGTTGCTTTGCCTTCGTTGCCCTGGCCACCTTATTGTGACCTAGCTGCGTGGGGCCTCCTACGAGGTCTGTTCTGGTTTCAATTTTGGGCATTCATCGACCCTTCTTATTGGGAAGCCTCATCTCAAGTATGTCCTTGCACAGCCATGTTGAATATGGCTGTTAACGGATGTGGGTGCTAAGAATAAGGATGCTAGAAAGGCGCGAGGCTCTCCTTCTAGTGCCAAATTGTTGATGCTTAACTTGCTCAGCTGGTGATCAACACCACGTGTGGCTGCACACAATGATTGGACTTCCTTTTCTCGTTGGCTCGACCTCCTAAACTAGACCTGCAAAAGAAGAGGGAATGCCTCAGATATCAAAGGGGGACACCAATGTGGTACTGGCCAAGGGCTCTCCAACGTTCAAGTCAGGTACCTGTTCGGCCGAGATCGGGAGTAGGGTTAGGTGAAAAAGTCCACGTTACCTTTAGGTGGAGTAAATGCTTTCAATTTATAGGCAACCACTTGAACCGGGTGTTAGGTGGGTTTGACACATGACCTGTGTGTCCTGTCAAGTGGTGTTAGATGGCAAGTGATAGGTGTCATGATCCCGGTAGAAGGTTGGTTCTCCATCCAAGGGTGAGTTGAGGCCATGTGTTGAACTTTGGAGATGAATTGTTGCCTGGGTGTAAGCCACGTCCGTCTGACCCAAGCATATGTTCTTTCCGAAGAGTCGACTCCTTAGGTGGCGGCCAATGGAGGCCCTGTAGAGCACCTCGTAAGAAAGAGCTAATTAGAGAGGAGCTGTGGATTTGTCTATAAAGGCGGTAGCCGAGTAGGATAGCCGAACAACCGTAGAGCGGTCTCAAGAAAAGTACGTTGAGCATACCCCCAACAATCAATATGCCAAACACCTTATAATCTACTTTACTATCACCCTAAATGGTAAAATCAATGTCTTATTTTTGTCCCTTATAATTGAGCTCCAAAATCTCCCAATTCATTTATCTAGTAAAAAATGACTCCAATTTCTCTGTTCATGCAATTCAAGGTCAGTCTCTGCTGCTACAACCACATCATGGGGCATCTTCTTCCACTGCAGCTTTTACTGTTTAATCAAGGCTCCTTTTTTTTCTCTTCCCTACTATTTATTTTCCTTGCATTCAATCTTATTTAAAATATATTTTCTTTTGTAAGGGGTTTAATAAATAGGTTTAAATTTAAAAAATAAATTTAATTATTATAGTACATAAAAGTTTTATATTATAATATATTTTATTTTAGAGAATAAAAGGTTTAAAATTATAAGTTTAAACCCAATTACACACAAACAGGTTAGTTACTGAGCACTAATTTCTCGCATTTCAATTTTCACGATGACATGTTTTCCAACAACAATTTATGAAAACAACCAATCTCTAGCTTCTTGGATCTTTCTCTACCTCTAAGCTTTTTGAATACTATATTGTCGTCTAGTCCACAATAATGCAACCCAACTTCATAGCATTTGATGTGATTTTACGTAGTTCGTGCATTTCAATTTTCACGATGACATGTTTTTCCGACAACAATTTATGAAAACAACCAATCTCTAGCTTCCTGGATCTTTCTCTGCCTTTAAGCTTTTTGAATACTATATTGTCGTCTAGTCCACAATAATGCAACCCAACTTCACAGCATTTGATGTGAATTTACATAGTTCGCGCGTGGGCCATATACTTATGATACTTTTCTCATCATATTCCTACCTACTGTTAGAATGGCGTTGATGTATTACAGCTATTTTCCCTTTAAAAAAAATTAGTTATTTTACGAAATCAAGTGAAGAAGACAGAAGAAAAAACAAAAGTCATAAATTTTAAACGAAAAAAAAAAAAAAAGTCATTGCAGGTGAAGTCGTTGCCATGTTGACCAATAACTGGATGGTTAGATTTTTGTTATCATCATTTGTAGCCATTTGATTCCCTTGTTGCTCTCTTTCTTGCATTACCATTAGCGTTCTGTGAATCCTTGGCTGTGCAAATTCAACTGCGAGAAAAAATCATGGCTGCAGAATTGGTGGGTGGAGCTCTTCTTTCGGCCTCACTTCAATTCCTGTTTGAGAGGCTTGGTGCTCCTGAGGTTCTGGCCGATTTGCGGGGAAAGTCCAAACGCTGCGAAGATCTGCTCAGAAAGGTCAAGTCTGCGCTACCCGGTGTCGCTGCAGTGCTCGATGATGCGGAACAGAAGCAAATGCGAAACGTCCCGGAAGTGGACAAGTGGCTGGACGACCTCGAAGAGGCTTTTTACGAAGCAAATGATCTCATGGATGAGATTGAAACTGATGCTCTTCAGCTCAAGGTGGAAGCCGAGTCAAGTGCAAGCTCTAGCAAGGTGCGTAGAATCGCCAAGCTCATGAAAAAGTTGAGAAACTTGTTTCGCAAATGTTGCCATTCTAATGATCAAGACATGGAGAGTAAGATCAAGGGGATTCTTGAGAGGTTGGAAGATATTAAAAAAGATAAGGATGTCCTTGGTCTAAAAAAGAGTGGTGTCCGTGAGAGATCGTCCCCAAGGTTTCCTACGACATCTGTGGTAGAAGTGTCTGAAGTATATGGAAGAGATAAAGAAAAGGATGATTTAATCAACTTGTTGTTATCGAATGACGAAGGCAGTAGCCATAAGATAGGTGTGATTCCAATTGTGGGCATGCCTGGCCTCGGCAAAACTACCCTTGCTCAACTAGTTTGCAATGATCAAAAAGTTGTTGCCTCCTTTGAACCCAGGGTTTGGGTCTACGTTTCTGAAGAATTTGATGTTGGTAGGATAATAAAGGAATTGCTTAAGGCTGTTTCTGATTCTTCCGGTGATGCTGATAAGTATAACGATGATATGCTTCGAGTTACGTTAAAAGACAAGTTAAAGGGAAAGAAGTTCTTGATAGTCTTGGATGACATTTGGAATAAGAGACCAGATTATTGGGATATCCTGAGTCAACTTTTTAAAGGTGGGGCTCAAGGAAGCAGGATAATTGTGACAACAAGAAGCAAAGATGTCGCGTCAATCATGCAAACGTTCCAACCTCTCCATCTCGAGTCATTAAGAGAGGAAGGTTGCTGGCAGTTGTTTGTGAATGCATGTGGCATCAGTGACTTTACTGCACACCTAGAGTTGGAAAGAATTGGCAGAAAAATTGTTGAGAAATGCAAAGGGTTGCCATTAGCTGTCAAAACACTAGGAGGCCTTTTGCGTTCCAAGTTGGACATTAAGAAATGGGATAGCATCTTAAAAAGTGATATTTGGGAGTTGCCGGAAAACCAGAGTGGAATTCTTCCAGCTTTAAGATTGAGTTACCATCATCTCCCTTCGCACTTAAAACGATGCTTTGCTTATTGTTCGATATTCCCCAAAGGCTATGGACTTGGGAAGGAAGAACTAGTCTTATTTTGGATGGCAGAAAGTCTCTTGCCAAATTCAAGTAGAGACAAGAAAAGCGAAGAATGGGGTGAAGAGTACTTCAATGATTTAGTATCTAGATCATTTTTTCAGCCATCAAATGCTCGCGCTAGTGATTTTCCGTTTGGAGAAAGCAAAGGAAGTGCTGGAAAATCGTCCTTTGTGATGCATGATCTTATGCATGATCTTGCTAAATTTGTAGCCGGGAAATTTTGTTCACAACTAAACTATGGCAACGCAAGTGAAATTGTAAAGCAGGCGCGCCATGTTGCATATATTCCTGCAGAAAATGATCCATATGAGAGATTCAATTGTGTCGTAGAAGCAACTCATTTGCGCACCTTTCTACCAATGCCGCAATTTAAATTCGAAGCACCCTCAAACAACATATCTGTCAAAGTAGTAGATGATTTGTTGTTGAAGTTGAGGTGTTTGAGAGTCTTTTCTTTGTCTGGATATCAAAATGTTGAGCAGCTGCCTGATTCAATTGGTGAACAAAGACATCTGCGCTTCCTAGACCTCTCTTTCACTAGCATCAAAATGTTGCCGGAGTCTGTAAGTATGCTTCACAATTTACAGACATTGAAATTAAAATCCTGTCGTTCTCTTCAAAAGTTGCCCAAGAATATGCATTGTCTCATTAATTTGAGACATCTTGATATCCGTTTATGCGACAACCTTGAAGAGATGCCAACACAGATAAGTAAATTGAAAAGTCTCCAAACATTGAGCAAATTCATTGTGGGAAGAGATAGCGGGACAAAAATTGGAGAGCTGAAGGAACTTTCAGATCTTGGGGGAGAATTGCATATAAGTAATTTAGAAAATGTCATGGATCCCGAGGATGCTTCGGAGCAGGCCAAGTTGATGGATAAGCAGCATCTTGAGACATTGAAGTTGGAATGGAATTCTGATGGTACTAATGATGATTCAACACACGCAAGAAATGTACTCGACATGCTATTACCTAATAGAACCTTGAAGAAGCTCGCGATTCATCGATATCCAGGCACAAGATTTCCAAGCTGGGTTGGGTGTGATTCATTTCCCAACATAGTCTTCGTAGAGCTTTCCAACTGTGGAGACTGCTCGTCCTTGCCTCCACTTGGGCAACTGCCTTCCCTCAAAACTTTATACATTTCAGATTTCCCTAAAGTGGTGACTGTGGGTCCAGAGTTTTATGGTAATGCAGGTTCTGTCGTAGAGCCGTTTTCATCATTAGAAATCTTAAAGTTCGAAAATATGTCATCTTGGGAGAGATGGATTCCAAGGCAAGTTGAAGATGAAGATGAAGATGGTGGGAGCTTTAAAAAGCTTAGAGAACTTGAGATTGAGGATTGCGACGAGCTTATCGGGGATTTGCCTCGCTTCCTTCCGTTGCTAACGAAGCTGAGAATTAATAGCATTTCTTCCTCGGTATCAATTGGACGTCTACCCACTCTGAAAGAACTTTCTATATGTGGGGGGAGCGAATTAATACTTCCATTGCACTGCCACGAGTCACTTCAAGACCTCAGTATATATCATTGTGATTCCCTTACATCCGTCCCCCTTGACTCCTTTCCCAACCTCAAAAGACTTTCTATTAATCATTCTACAAGTCTCGAATTCCTATCAGTGTCTGGTGGGCTATGCCAGAACCTGACATGCCTAAATTTTTTACTGATGTGTGATTGCTCTAGTTTTGTATCTTTTCCTGAAGGTGGATTGTCTGCCCCCACTCTAACTTACCTTGAAATTGGAAGGTGCAAGAAATTGAAGTCGCTGCCAGAGAAAATGCATGACCTCCTCCCATGTTTAAAAGATCTGATCATCCGTGATTGTCCGGAGATTGAGTATTTTCCTGAAGACGGTCTGCCCTTTAGTTTGTCTGCACTTGTTATTGAGGGCTGTGATAAACTGATTGCCTCTCGGGGGAACTGGAATTTGCAAAGACTCCACAATCTTACAAATATTTCAATTGGGGGAATTGAAGATGTGGAATCCTTTCCTGAAGGAGGGCTACTGCCTGCCACTATTACCTGGCTTTCAATTGGAGATTCTTCAAGACTTAAGGCGTTGGACAAAAATGGGATTCAACAACTCACCTCCTTGAAATCTCTAGAAATCTACGAATGCCCTGGGTTGCAGACAATCCCAGAAGAAGGCTTTCCAACCTCTCTTGAATATTTGGAGATCTCCCAATGCCCTCTGCTTGAGCAAAAGTGCAAGAGAGACAAGGGTGAGTATTGGAAAACAATTGATCGCATCTCCTGCGTTGAAATCAACAACGAGAATAATTAATGATTATTCCACCCAACCAGTTTAGGCCAGGTATTTAGTTGCTCTTCAAACTTTTTTTTTTTTTTTTTTTTTTTTTGTCTTCGTAAATTTCTTTCATTTTAGTTCCCTTATTTCCGATATTTCCTCTAGCTCAAGTGGCGTGTGTTTTGTTGCTGTTGTTTTCTTCCTTTTTTTTTTTTTCTTTTTCTGTTCCTGGTGATGCTCTGTTCTCTCTGTTTTTGCTTTGCTTTTTGTTTTCAAAAATCGAAGTCGGTTATGACCTTCTCAAGTCCTAACTAGAGTATATATATTTATGTACCCTAGAATTTCTCCATGGCTTTTCAGTAATAAAATCATCTAACACTGTTGTAAAAACAAAATACAGATCTGTGTTCTTGTTGCAGTGGAGGATTTTTAAAAAAAATTATCATGCTTTATTCAGTGTCATTTGATGTTCAATATGAATCCTGTGGTTCTGGAAGACTGGAATGATGAACTTGCTCTACTTATTTTCTTGATTACAAGATTTTAATGATTTAAATTTTGGTTTGTTTTGTGTTTTCTTTTTTTTTTTTTTCTGTGTTTGCGCTCGTATTTTTTTCTGTTCTTTTGTTTTATTTTATTTTATTTTATTTTTATTTTTCAGGTGAACCTATCCAAGAATTGGTAGCCAGTTTGAAAAAGGTTCCAGGATGGCAGAAAATATATTTCATGCTCAAGCTTGGCGGTTTCTTAAGACATCCTTGAAGCCGTGGGGATGGTAAAGCTTCAAGCTGAGGTAGTCCTCTCTTCATCAAAAATAGAATACAAAACCTCCAAACCCTCTAAAAACTCAGAAGTATTCCATATTCAGATTCAATTAATGCCATGTCTTTAAATTCAAGCAGGCCTTTCTCGAAAGCCACAAAGAAGTCTGGACTTCACAACTTAAAACAATCAACGTTCTTAGATTGGCCAAGTTGCCCACTTTCCTATATCTCATGGTTGTTCTACAAGCTGCCCGCAATCCCCACATAAACACACGGCACCTTCCAGATCGAACTAGAAGCTGCATTTATTTTTTTCTTTTTTGGTGTAGACTTGAAAGCTTCATAGTATCATTTTTGTTCATTCTTGTGTCCAGTAGGAGCAACAATAAGTCTTCATCAGTTGTGGAAAATATAAAAAAGAGAAAGATGGAACGGGAAAAAAGTTCAATGGGAACGATGTTTCCACTTAAAACACCTGAAGGCAAGTTTTGGCTTCTTGTACGGGTGCCTCCTGGCTCTTCAAAAGTTGGTTGCAAGATGATTTCTCCTCAAAGAAGGTAATTTACTTAATCTAGCTTTTTTGAAATGCATTTCACTTAACAGGCCAACCGGAAATGTAGTTCCTTTATTGGCTTTCTATGGCAGGAAAATTTAAGTTCTGTATCTGCTTTAGATCGGTAAAGAAGTGACCATCATAGTGATTTAGAAGTGGGAAATGTTAGTAAAGATTTTTATCATATTTTTCTTCATTGAATAACAACTTCATTACTTACACTATGCCCCCCAAACCTTACATATAGATTGCTAAATAAGGTGCCCCAAGTTGAGAGAATACCGACTCCAAGCCAATTCTATTTGGATTTTATCATCGACAGGGTAAAAGCTTGTAGCTACCACAACACAAATCCTGCCTCACCCCCACCCCCCCACCCGCCCGGCCCCACCCCATAAGTTGAAGGGTTGCATCTCGTCGCTTATGCTACGTGAAATTACAGGAGAGAGTGCACCATCCAAGAGGCATATCGTGTAGCTTGTTTGGGGGCTGTTTTATGGACATTACTGCACCAAAACACCTTCTGGGTGACATGTCAAAGCTTTAGTTGTGGAGATAGTGGTCACATTTAACATGATGCTTATTACCTACGCTGTAGCTACTGATAAGATTTCAGCTTAGTATTCCCATCCTGTTTCTGTTCGGATAGACTTCTATGTAATGATCGAGGAGATGGCAGTCAGGACTAAAGCTTTGAACTTTCGTATCACATCCTTGAAGCCATCGAAGTAGCAAGTAAATCTTCAAGCCAAGGTAATTCCCTGACCATCAAAAATTAAGTAGTATTTCAATATCTTAATCATACTTCCTATGTCTTCTATGGCTACTGTTGATGCAATTTAAGTTTGATCCTTATAGCTGGAAGTTGTATGGCTATGTTTGATCCTTATAGCTGGAAGTTGTATGGCTATTGTTGATGTGGGAGTGCCAACATGTGGAGCAACTGATATGGCAGTGTTTTGGGCGAGAAGGAGTGTATCTTGTATGGCTAATGCAGGCAGGTCTTTCTTGTGGGCTGCTCTTCAAGTTGCTAACATCTGCCACGTAAATTATGCAGCTTCCAGAGGTAACTAGAAAGTTTCTTAACTCTGTTTTTTTGTACGCTTAAATAATTTATACGACCCATAGTCTCAATTGGACTTGATATTTGTTTATTAATACATATGTCCATGAATGGGAGAATTCAAGAAGACTATTAGTAGGTATAAGTGCAAAAAGTGTTTATTAGTCATGCTTAGCTAGTTAATTATTTAGATAAACCAATATATCATATCAAAAGATATAATTGTATTTACATGCTACTTGAGCATGCAAAATCACTGTTCACAATAATGACTCGTGCACCATTGCACATAAGTAACTTGAAGCGGTGGGATGTTCTTTTGATGAAGCTCTTTGCCTGCTAATTATCCTAAAGAAGGTTGGTTGATTTTAGCAGTATTTTTGCATACCTTGTGCAATCATTCATCTATATAATACATTGATTTAAACTGGAAACTTTCTTGGTTGCAGTGTCACGCTCTTGAGCAGAACCACTAAGGAAGTTGCAACAGTAAGGAAAAAAAATTTGCCAACCAAGGTGAGGAAAAATAAATACAAAATTATATGTCAAATTCTTTTCATTTTCTTTTTCTCTTGATATCAGTTGGATGTCTGCCAACCACTCTGGAAACACTTGCTCTATATTGGTGTAGGAATTAACACTTGCTATATGTAGTTCATTACTTGCACTCTCTGCACAAAACTTCGCAATAGTTTTGTAACAGTTTTGCCGAACAAGGTGGCAGAGGTTGAGAGAACTCCCACTCCATGCCAATTCTGTGTCAAATTGGATTATCATCGAGGGGTAAGTTTGAAACTATAGTGAGGAAGCAATATGCTTGATTAGTGAGGGAACTCTCTCATACCCTCGTGCTATATAACATTACAGGATAGATTGCTTTCTCTGAGAAGTAAGCTGCCATCATAATGTGCTCAAGAAAGGTCTTTTGAAAAGGTTGGCATTCGATGTGTTTGGATATTGGCTTCGCTATTTCATACTTGGCATGTAATTTAAAGGTTTTGCCAGTGTTTCATCATTTAGGTACTTTTAATGCTGCATAGCTAACATACGTTCTGCGGAAGTCTCATTTTTTTTTACTTACAATGCCTGTTGAAGCGTGTAGGAAAATCATCAATTTAGTGGTTAAGAGATCGAACCACATCTTGCTCAAGCACTGTCGTGGTATCCATATGCTCTATTTCCTTTAATTTTGTTGTGTTTATATTGATTTTTGAAGACAATTTAATGCAAACACCTTGTAACTTCAATAACAGTTCATGGTCCTTATGGTTGAACAACTACTTTCCTAGCCATTAAGAAGAAGCTATATCCATGAAATGGCGGTGAGGCCCGTGACTTGTGAGGATTCTCCTCTCTTAGCCAGCATTTAAGGTATATGAATACATCAATGATATTTAGCGGTCCATGTTAATATGGGAGTACATTTTCTTTTGGAAGTGTTCAACTCTTTTGATGTTAGTGTTTTTTTTTTTTTTAGTAATAGCGGACAATACACGCGCACACACACACATGCACTATTTGTTCGAGAATTTTTTTTTCTTTAATTTTATCATTTGGCTTTAGAGACAAAGTTTGCTAGATTCTTTTATAATAATAGTCCATTGAGGAACAAATCATTCTAAACTTGAAGATTCTTCTTTTTGAGGAACGTTTTCTTCGTATATCAGGTCCTAATAATCCGCTGATTGATCGGTCACCTTCATCTTGTTCTTATAAGGCGTACTCTCATACATGTATACATGAGATACCAATCCATAAAGACGGCTTATGGTTACCTTCCTATATATAGTGATCAAAGAGATAGCAGGCAATAATCAAGCTTCACAATGTCTTACAAAATTCTTTCAAGCCATCAACAATCAAAGGTAAGTTAAACCAGCAAATCTTCCATCAGCCAAATCAAGCATTTCACGTTCAATTAATTAATGCTTGTCTACAATGCAGATGGGGTCTTTCACAAAAGTCGCAAAGGAGAACGGACTTCACAACTTTTAAGAATTTACCAATGTGCTGAGTGATGTCAGGATTTGCTCTGCAGTTATACTCGAAAATCATAGGTTGACACTGTTCCCTGTATCTCATGGCAGTTCTTCAACTATTTTGTCTTGTGTTTGCTAAGTCTCAAATTCTCTAAACTCTGCAACTTCCAAATGGAACAAGAAAGCTTCAAAATATTGGCAATGCTTCATGGTTCCGACACCCTTCTGAACTCCGACTTCTTCTCTGCCTACTAATTCCACCACCATGGAATCCTCAAGAAGGTATTCTGAGATTCCAAGTGGAAAGTCAGAACTTGAAACGTGCATTAATAAAATAAATGTACAAAGAAAGAAAAGAGGACTTTGAACATGATCCAACTAGATCCTGCAGTGTAATGTCGTTTTGTTTACCTTTCCTTTGTTCGAATCTAGTTGATATACAAGTTTTTTCTCGTTCAATGAGATTGTTCTTTAACTGAGGTTCTTGTGCTTCTTGGAACTTTTTTCCTCGGGTGTTATTTGTAAAAATTATTTATTTTTCCATAGTCATTTATTTTGCTTGTCGTCGACTGATCTCATGGTCATGTCCTCTTTAATTGTAGTTTTCCAATTGTTTTGAATAAAGTCGTTTCTCTAGTTGCTGTAGTTTTTTTTTTTTTTTCCTATAACTAAAGTTGTCGCTATTGTATCTGTAATTTTCCAATAAATGTCCTTCTTGAGGTCATTAAACTTTCTTTTGGTCGTTTTATTGTTTTCATTTTTGGAATGTAGTCATCGTATTGCCAAGTAAAAATGAACTGAGCCGACATATATCTTAATAGAAAATAAAAATGATGCATTTTACCTATAGAAACTAGTAAAACCTTTTGGTTGCGTTCAGTACACCGGATTAGGATTGGAATTGGGATTATTTTCTTTTAATTATATATTAAAAGGAACTTACTCTACTCAAACGTGCATAGTTTTTTTTTTTTTTAGATTAAATTTCTAAAAGGCCCACACAATGCACACCACACAACATCACATGATGTTGGTGTAGAATTTTTTTGATGGCGGTGTAGTTATATATCTAATTAGTTGGAAGTGTTTCCAAATGTTTTTGAAAATGATTATACAAGGCAAGAAAATAAAAACATTTTCTAAATAAAGTTTACTTAGTAAATGCTTTAAAAATGAGCACGAAAACAATATATATACACAAATAAATATATTGAGAATTATTTGTGTTAAAGGAAAAAATGTTTGAAAGTTGTTTTTTCATTTTTGTTTTTATTTTCTAAGACATAATTCCATACGTTTTTTTTTTTAAGATTTATACCCAAACATGTTCTACCTTTTCTTATATCTAAAACAATCTTTCAAGAAAATAACCAAATGCAATTTTAGAATTATTCCCAAAAAAATTCTTATTTCTGTGTTTATCTTGTTGATACCCATTTTTTTCACAACCCACAAGTCTAGTCCATATCTCATGATATGGTCTAAGGTAAGGTACGTAGACCCAAGCCACATTTTAGGGTCCTCTAAGTGGGGTCATGATTTAATAGGCCAAGGAACATGAATAGACCTATTTTATTTTTGTCCAATTAGACTTTTAACTCACTTGAGAAGTTTTAAGTCTAATTGGAATTAGAATAAAATGGATATGAAGGAATTAGTGTAAAATAGAGCAAGAGAACCTCTTAGAAGCTTGGGCCTAACGCCAAAAAAAGCCCTTTTTTGGCCTATCTCACATGTCAGCCCCTCTGGCCCACCTGTCATGCTAGGTCACCCGTTGCGCCAGCTCACTCACCACACCAACCTTAACAACTCACATGATGAAACTCTGCCATTAGAGACAAATTGCCCTTTAATCGGGGCAGGTGAGAAGGGAATTCAACCCCAAGGCCTGACCTTTGCCCGAAATGGCAAGGTAAAGCTTCCTCCTTTGGATAACCCTGTAGCAGGCCGCCCGAAATAGCACTCTTAGATAGGTTGGCTATTAAACGCCTCTGACAAACCCAGTCTCATGCTGAAAACAAATTCCAATCTATGAGAGAAACCTCTCACAACGAGAAGTTGCCATATATATCTGCTCCTATAGAACCAGACCTAGAACTTCCCCCAAACGTATGCCCGAAATACAAGGATCCCAACCAAACTCTCATTTTTTCACTATAAATACCCTTCTTCACCACCCTAAGAAAGACTAATAAACCCTATTCCACTAAGACCACCAAGAACAAGCCTCCATAGACACCATGACCACCATTTTATCTATCATCGTCTTTACCCAAGAACTCTCATAACCACCATATCTACCATTCTCATTAGGCTGCACCACCACACCACTACCTTGAACCCCCACCAAGTCATCTCAAAGCTTTCATAAACTTCATTCCCAACCTCAAACCACCTAGGAAAGACGGTTTTGCGACCCAGCTCGACCATTCCCACTTGTCAAAAAACTCAAGCTTCTATAACTTTCAGCGAGTCCCAAAGAAGTCCAAGATCTATACAACCACTTCAACCTCCCCCAAACCACCTCAAAGCTCTCATAAACATTATCGTCAACCTCAAGCCATCAAGGGAAAGCCACTTCACGACCCAAATCAACTATCACCATTTACCAAAAAACTTCGAGTTCCATATTTTTCGATGAGCTCTAAGAAACTCTCTCTCTTGAACCCAAAAATATCACAAGATGTTGTCAAAACCATCCCAACAAGGATTGGAAAATCACAAGATCTTGAACTCTTGGTCTAATCATATGGGTTGGAGTAAAATCTTCATGAACCATGCTTTTCAAACGCATTAATAATTGGAAAGTGGTTTTTCAGATACTCTATGTGAATGACATTCTACTCATTTGAATGATGTAGGTACAATGTCGTTGGCCAAAATTTGGTTACCCAAATAGTTTGACTTAAAGGATTGTGGAAAAGCTAATTATGTTATTAGGACTATTTAACAACAGTAAGAATAAAAAGATAGCTTTATCCTAAAACCATAAACATAGATAAAGTTTTAGGGAGGTTTGCAATGTAGGATTCTAATAAAAGTTCTTTAACCTATTCGGTATGGAATCACTCTTTCTAGGGACGATGGTCTTTAGCCATCAGAAGAAAGAGAACACATGGTAAAACTTCCTTATGTTTTAGCAATGGGAGTCTCATGTATGTTGTGCCTTACACGAGATCGGATATGCAGTCGGGATCATAAGTTGATATTAGTCGAATCCTAGGCCAAAACATTGGTAGGTAGTCAAGCATATAACTCAAGCATCTTCAAAGAAAGAAGAATTAAAAGTATATTCCAGAGAGGACCTAACACCTGCAGGATACACAAATATTGATTTTTAGTTGACTTAGGATTCAAGGGAATTGACTTTGGGGTCTATTTGTACTCTGGAAATGGAGACATAGTGGGAGTATTATTAAACAATTTTGTATTGATGATTCTAATATGGGGCCTAGATATGTGGTTGCCATTAAGGCGTCTAAGGAAATTGCGTGGATAAGAATATTGCCTTTGAGATCTTGAGGTAGTGTTTAGGATGGATGAATCTATAGTTTTAAACTATAGAATACAATGACTATAGATAATATCAAGCACTCAAGACACCACAAGAGGAGTAAATGTGTCAATAAAATATATCATATTATTAGAAGCTTTGCAGAATGGTAATGTGATGATTTTGCTAATTAGCGTTTGAGGACCACCTTGTCTCTCCTTTTACTATAACCTTTGGAAGTTAAGGGGGGCACAAAGATGCACAATATGTCACATTTACTCACTTATAATAAGTAGGAGATTGTTAGGATCGATACCCTCAGGAATAAAAACTTCAGTTATATTTATGACATGTTTCATGAAATAAATAATGACACGAATGTTTCATTTATTGATAATGGTCCACATATTACTTTTATAATAAAAATTGTATATTAGCAAACATTTAATCCATGACTATATTAGAACCAAATCTTGGAATTAGTCATATATAGAGTTTATATGCGAAAAGATCTGATTCAAAAATTAATAGTCTAAGTTATAACTCATAGTCTATGTATAGAGTTGGGCACTTTATACATGATACGATTGTAATAAAGATCTATGTCCAATTGGGGAGATGATTTATCTTAGCTGTTAGAGCGGATTGACTCCCAGGTAGACACATTGGTGTGGTAGACCTAATAGTGATCACACATTGGACTAAACCTAAAGTTGAATTGATTTGATAATAATACCGCTTAACTTAAACCAATTCTCTTTGATAATCATTTACGTGTCATCTTAATCCTGAAATGGATTTATGACTCCATGTTTATAGCTCGTATCATTTGTTCTGCCAAAGGCATGAGCTCCGATGAATGAAGGCTCCATTGTCGGTATATTGGAGATACAACCTATATTTGATGAGAGCATAATCCACAGACACGACATTTATAGCTCCTCAACAAAGAGTCATTGTTATCCTTTCAAAGGTATTATTCGGGTATTCAAAAATACAATGAGGCATTGATCATCTAGATACATATGACAACCAGATAATATTCTTTTTGTATGTGCTATAAAAGGAATAAATTTTCCACTGATGAAATAGTAGAACTTTGAGATAAAATAATCGGAAGGTAAAATGCAACTAAGTCCTTAATCTGATAATGGGTAAACTATAGGGATACACATATTATGGAGGTCATGAACAAGACTTATATTTCAGCAGTATTGCAATACAATATATTATCAATAGTGCAACTTCAAGTCTATAGTAGAGAGACATCGAAGTTATTAATTAAACGAATAATTGATCAGGGATTAATTTATCTATTATTATTGGATTCTAATAATATATGTTCATCAAGTCCCAATGTGAGCTCATGAATTCCTTATGATAGTCCTTATGATAGATCGGGCAAATATAGATTACCATGGGTAAGACAGAAGTATACATGAATCGGTAGGATGCTTGGGCCACAGTCTGGTTGGACTGCTAATAGGCACAGGGCTATTAGGGATTGGCGCCTATATCTACTTTTCTTGAAGAATTAATTATTTAATTAATTCTAGAAATATAATTATTCAAATTGGTAATTAGGATTTTGGATAATTAATTATTTAAATTTAGTATTTGAATAATTAATTTAAAATCCTAGTTGAATTTGAATTATGGATAATGGATAATTATTCATAATGATTTAAGTTAGATTATTATTTTAAATAATGGAATTCTAATTTAAATTGAATTATTTGAACAAGAATTATCCTAGATGATTTAAATAATCACAAAACCCTACACTAGCTTAGATTTGAATTCTCCTTTAGCTATGATAGGCATGTACATTGGATAAATGCACAGTAAGATTGGCGCCAACTGTATAGGAACGAGAGAAAATTTTCTCTCGTAATACTGATAGACTTCTATCTCCTTCAGCCAATACTATAAATAGAGGTCTTTAGTCCTTATTTATTCTCAGATTGCTATAGTGCAACTTAGAAAGTAGAGCTTTGATCATTTTCCTTTAGTATTCATAGTTCCTCTAGCATATAATCCAGTTGGAAGGAGTGTGACTATGGTGGAGATTTCTTAAGTTATGCCCACACATACAACGATCTAAAGGAAGAGAATAGCATTGAAGCTTTGATGGTAGAGATTCGTTCCAGAAAAATTGTTTAGTCAAAAGTGTTGTTTTCGGTCTCCTATCAGTACGTTAAATTAGATTTAGTTTATTGTTTATAGTATCATGAGTTAGCTTCTTAGTTATTAAATAAAAATTTTTAAAATTCTACTACATCACCGAACCATTTTTCCAACACATCCACCCCTGCACATTCAAGCCCCAGCTCCCTCAATCTCTCACCTCCTTCCCCGATGCTCACTCATACCTCCCTGACCCTCTGTCACCCGTCTGCGTTGTCTAACCTAGACCCCGTATAGCCTTGTGTTGTCCAACCACCCCGTTGCCTCCTGCCTCCGTCGCTCTTCTAGAAAGAGAGTGAAACCGCGATAGAGAGATATCGAGAGGGAAAGCCTGAGATGACATAGGATGGACGGAGACAGAGAATTTTAGTTTTTAATTTTCATCTTCAAATTCTTAACCTTTTTCATTTATATAAGTAAAAGTTATATTTTTTATTTTTTTAATTTTCAATTTATAATTTTTGTTATTTTTTATAGTTTTAAACTTTTAATTTATATAAGATAAGAATTATATTTTTATTTTTATAATTTGTGTTGTTTTATAGTTTTTATTTTTTAATCTTTTAAGAAAATAATGTAATATTAAAATGACATATATCTAAATAAGTAAGATTTAGGTTTAAAATACTTAAAATTAATTATTTACAAAAAAACATGCATTTAATTTAATAAAAAAATTTGAAAGAAAAAGTAAGGAAAAATATTTCTTGGAGAGTGTAAATTATAGTTACGTGCTTAGAAATTAATTGTAGATCTTTTTTGGAATATGTAATTTAATATTTGTATTTTTTTTTATTTTGGACATAATTATTATATTTGGAGGAAGAGAAAAAGAAAAAGACAAACAACATAAGACAAACAACATTTTTTCTTCTATTAAATAGAAATTTATAGTTTAAAAGTGTGTACAAATTATTTGAACTTATTTTAACATCAAAGAATGGTAAAATCGTCATTTCTTACTATACAAAAAACTAAAAACTATTTTTAAAAGATGGAAGGGCATTTTTTGTATTTTGAACAAAATTAACAGTCAACTAATAGAGGGGGTTTCTCTGTAATTTTTTTAAATAGTAATGGGTGTTAGTGTAATTAGTTTTGATCCATATGGTGTTTTTATAATTTGGATAAAATACAGGACGTGACAATGTATTTTTTTTTTTTGAATTTAAGAATAAAAAAGACATTCTCCTTTCTCTTTTTTTTTTTTGACAAAAAGTAATAAAATAAGAAACTTGATTCACTCAATTTGTCAAAATTTTAAAAATATTTAATAATATTTTTAAAGTGATCCTTTTGTTTTTCGTGAACTTTTTGTTCAAAATAAAAACTCAAACATTGACTTTTAGGCATGCATCATTATGGGCTCATTAAGGCCCAACGCAAAAAAAAAAAAAAAAAAAAAGTAATAAAAGACACTGGACATGCAAAGGTCGTTGTTCAAAGGAATAAGTTTGTAATCTATAGAAAGTTGGTGAAGAAATTTCTATTAGCGGATTTTTGCCCCTCCCAATTCCTTTGATGAACATTTGTGTAGTTGAATTTTTGTGACGTGATCTGCAAGATGCAGATCTACGCGGGTTTTTAAGAGCCTTCTGCCATGCCACTCCATGCAGGACATTGCTATGAGCTGATGAACAATTTGGTAGAGATCAAGTCAATGCATTGATGTAGAAGATAGTAGGCACACCAGCAAAATCCGCCAATGTTTAGACCTATGTGAACCCATATACCAAAGGTTACCTTTTATCTCAATGACAAGCACAATTTTATATTTTTTTTCCTTTATGAAATTACACCAAAGGTGAAAATAGTGGTGTCGATAGAGACATTAATATTCTAAATCTAAAGAAATTTCAAGAAAAATTTCAATATTGTTAACATCGCAAAAATAAAATTATGAATATTTCTTTTAAATTGAAATAGTGCTAAAAAAAAATCACTACAACACCTGGAAAATCAAATTTTTTTTGTCAATATGTTATGATCTTAATCAAAATTTACTCGAAACTCTCATTGAAATTTCAGAATTTTTAAAGTTTCAAGATGTCCTTTGAGAATAAAAATAATAAAAATATTCTCCAAATTTTTTTGAAAATTTGCAATATATCAAAAAATTTCTAAAACACCCAAAAATATATTGATTTTAGCATCATTGAAATTTTCAGAAATACAAGAGAAAAATAGATACTAGAAACTGTTGGAAAAATAGTACGTAGCAAAATTTTTAAAATTTTTATATCAGAGTATTTTCTAAAACACAAGTTTGATGCACTATATGCATAAATTAACTAGATCTTACTAACCTTTGAATGTCGAAGAACTCTTACAATCCATGAAGAGAAGTAACGTTCTAGAAGAACTTCAACCAGCTGGTCTTCTTTGTTATTCTCTATCCACGATCGGAGTGAGTATGGGCTCACACGTATAGCTCTTCCACCAGGTGACTCTCCTTCCAACCAATTGAGAGAACCCAAAGCTAGTGTTCGTGATTTGTGAACAAAAGCTCTCATGGAGTTTCAGAATCTCATTATCAGAGTTTCACTCTTAATTTCTCAGCTGATCTGAATAATAATGAGATTCACTCCCTTTATATAGAGGTTGGGTCCAAGAGTCAGTCATTATCAAATAATGCCTCAAAATTCAATTCAGAATCAAATTTGGTTCAATATCTGATGAAATCCACATGAAAACGCGTGATCTTTTTATCGCGCATAGGTAAGCCAATCTGTCTAAACGGCATGCCGAACTTGGCCCATCGGTAGGCTGAGCCTGAGGATCGACATGCTAGACTGCCAATAAAGATCTCGGTGAATCTTTTATTTTCCACTCGAGATTCTATAGGATAAAGTCTCAGTTTTAATTCAAATAACCCAATAGAAAAGTTATCTAATTAAAACAACTTTATCTAGATAATCTCTAGGAAAATAAATGAATTCTTAATAATTCTACAAGTTTATCTTGATTTAATTTATTCAAAATTAAATCAACTGATAAACAAACAAAAATTATCCGATCTCAATAATTCAACAAGGTTATCTTGAATTAATTTTGTCACAAATTAATTCAATCGATAAATAGATATGAAGTATTTAATTCTTCTAAATTTTAACCAATCTAATAAATCTAACATAAGTTACCAATTATTAAAAAAGCATGCCGTATCATTATAGGATTTTGTGAGCTAGCAAAAGGGACCTGATGGACCTATATAGTTCAAGCTCCCGATAATTATGAAACCCAATATCCCAGATATATATTACATAATTACCAACTCCAACGTTACTCCACTAAAAGCTTAGAGCTGCACTCTTGAACTATATAGAATTACGAGGCCCGTATAGCTAAGTCTCCATGACATATCATAGTGTATCGTATCCCCATAGGATTATCTATAACTGGCTTAAGGACAAGTTCTATCTTACATTCTCGATTATTTTTATCTTGCGTTCCATTATCTCACCATCGAAAAACTTACCATCCAAAGACAGTATACTATTTGGTTACACCTATATATCTAAATGGTTGAGCGCTCTAGGTTTTCAATTACATGATAACGTATATAAGAGGATATCACTACTCCTAAAGAGGAACTATGGATTCCATATCTATGAATAATAGATCTACGCTATCAAGAGTCACGCCTCCAACGTACCGGCATGCATATCACTATTAAAATGTGGGTGTCACCCTTTGGTATATCAAAAGACACAAGTCAAGACAACGGGCCCACTATTTATCTCAAGATTAAGATACAATATAAATGATTGTCTAAAGTGAATCGATTTGCCAAGACAGAATTATTAATCCAAATCAATTCACTTTATGTCCCGATCCAACGCATCGTCACCTATGACAACGTGCCAATGTTTCTATTCATAGAGTCCACCTCCGATGGCCAAGACAAACCATCTTGCTATAGGGATATAGACAACATAACAATCTTTACATGAATAAAGTACCCAACTTTATTCCCTTGATTGCGAATATTATGATTTAGACCGTCACTTTGAGAATCGAGTCTTCTGCATAATCTGTCCATCATATGCCTAATTCTTAAAGGTTTAGATCAACAGTCTCAGACTATTGTTTGCTTAACATACTTTCAACAAATATGAACGTAAAGAGGACAAGATTTGGTATATAAATAATAAATAAATTCTTTATTGATAAAAATGTCTACAAAAACATATTACATTTTTACTCCTTAGGGTATACATGTCTAACAGGAACAACACAATAGGTCACACTCACTCGTCTTCTAGCATCACCATAAAAACTCATGCCCATAACGTCACACACTACATGTATACATATCACCCTTCCTACTCCCTTGGCATTTTCTCTCTCCTTACTTCACTAGCCTCCATGAAATTCCCTCTTTATTACTTTTTTATTTTTTTTATTTGAGTTGAATTCTTGTCCTGAGTTAACCTTTAGGCCTTGTTTGGTACGCTAGACTGGATTGGATTACTCAGTCTGGATTGGACTGGATTAGTGAAGAAATGGAAAGGGATAGATGTGATGGCTAGGGGAGATGAAGAGAAACGTCGACTGGGTGAGAGAATGAGGTGAAAAGGAAAGTCTAATCCCAGTCCCAACTAATCCCATGGTTTAGATTGGGACTAATAATCCCAGGTTGGGTGGGATTGTTTGTGGTCAAGGGGATAAATTATCCCAAGTAATATGGTCAAAAATTGCTGCCAAACATTAGCTTAGGATTATTAATCTCAATCCCAATCCCAAGCCCATGTAACAAACATGGCCTTAAAGTCCTATGATGGATTATTTTTTCTTTGCTGAAGAAAGACAGATAATATTGGATTTTTTGTCTTAAAATTACTTTTGGACTTTCAAAGGCCATTACATTGTCAAAAGTAAAAACATGCTGAGGAACCATCTATTTAATTTTAAAATCCTAAATGATATATATTAATCTTTTTATAATATATATATATATATATTGTTTAAAAAGTTTAAAATAGTATCAACTTGATTTTTATATTTTTATAAATTATATATCATGATATGATTGGTTGAATACTATTTAAAACTTCAAAAGTTAGACAGAAAATTTGATTCCTTTTAAATCTAGTTAAATTCTAACGTATATATCTCAGTAATAGCATTTTCTTTTCCTAAACAAAAAGGGCCTTCTTTTAGCCAAAAAAAAAAAAAAAAAACACAAAAACAAAAACGGCTTTCAATGAATATTAATTATTATCTTGTATACATGTGGAATTAAACTTCTCTCTGAAGAAACATAAACAAAATGTGCTATTGTACTAAAGTTAAGGGAACATAGACCAAACTTTTCGATATCCTCTAGGAAAATCCATGTTTGTGGATTCAAATATTTTTTAAACTTAAGATTCGGTTATTGGCCAAAACATCTTATCTTATCAGGGAAAGGGCAAGGCTTGTCCTCCAAGTGATGGCACAAATTTTTTTAGTGACCCTACTTGTACATGCCCAAAAAAAATTGACCTATGCCTTTGATTTTTTTTTTCTTTTTTTTTTTGGAAAAAGGGATAACCAATGATCTTTGGTTGCTTTTAATGTATGAGATCCAATCCAAACATTGGACCAGAAAAAGAGGCCTCATATGGAATACCTCTTTTAAGAGGCATGCAAAAGCTTGGATTGTTGTAACGATATATTCCTGCCACTTTTTTTTTTTTTTTTTTTTTCCGAAAGCCAATTTACGGGATATTAATCTTGTTGGTCTCTAGACTAGAAATATTATAAGTATTATGACACTTTTGCCTGAATTTTTAATTTGACGGGATACTATCTTTGCCTAAACTTTCATTTCTTATATCAATTTTATTAAATCCTACTCAAATTTTCAATAATCCATATGCAAAATTTTATAATTTTAGATTGAATTGGATTGTATTAGAGGGGTTTTTAGATTGATAATGGATTGAAATTTTCCAAATTTAATAGTTTTGCATTAGATTGTAAATTGACTCTCAGGTCGTTAGATTATCCATGTACAACTCTACTTTTTGATTTTTTGATGCTAAAATTTGGTCTATATTTTATCTCTTACTGTATGTTTTAATAGAATTTATTGGTGGAACCAATACATGGTTTGGTTAAGTTTTCTTATATTATAAGCTTTTTCTTAATTTAAAAAAAAAACATAAATAATTTCTAAGTACTGAAAAGGTGATTGGAACATAACGTAGACCAACCTTCTTCAATATACTCTTTTGCAAATCCATCTTTATGGATTTCTTTATTCCTTCTCAGGGAAAAGCTTCGTTCCCACAAGATGACTTACAAATAAGAACAGTGATCTTTGATTTTTTTTTTTCCCCTTTTCTTTTTGGAAGAAGGGTGTCCAATGATCTAATGCTTCTTAAACATGAGATTCTATCGAAACCTTGGACTAGAAGCTCTCACATGGAATACAACTGTTTGAAGCATGTACTAGCACACAGATTGATAGAATGATTCTCGCAAATAACTTTTTCTATTTTAATTTTCTAAGTATTATTTATTATTATAATTGATTGCCCTTTTGCTTTTAATTTATTTTTAAGAAATATTCCTATTTTTTAATGCCATTATCTTTTTAGTTTTAAAGAATATAATACGCGAAATTCTTACGGTGGAAAAAACAATTTTACTTTACTCAACCAGGGTATTTTAGCTATTAGATTAGAATTTTAATGTTTGGGTCTAGTACGCCATACAAAACCGTTTTTAATTGTAAATCAGATTGTTAAAAAGTTAATCAGATGATTAAAACACTAACGCTTCGTTGATGGAACAAAATTACATTTTCCGCCATAAAAATTGCCTATAATGTGATCAAATATAATGTAGAAATGATACCCTTTTTTAACTTCTACTTTTTTTTCTTTAAATCAAGAGTACTAACAATTAAAGAAAGTTAAATGGGTTTTTGATAGGGTAGTAAAAACCATTGGTTATAATTATTTTTATTGTAATATGTGATAACTTTATACTGTAGCGATTTTTTTTACTGTTACTGTAGCATATGAGAGCTTTATATTATTTATAACTAAGAAAGCATGTCGACTACTAACTGCCAAACACAATTTCAGATATAAACCTTAATTTCTAGTTTGTTTTATAACTTTTATTTTGGAGAAACTGGTCATGCACACGTGCATTAAATGATTAAGATGACATCGAAATAATTCATCTGACCATTTGCTTTGATTAAAAAAAAAGAAAAACTTTTTTTCTCCCGAGCGGGCTTAGCCTGCTCCTCTGATAGCAGGGGCCCTACCGGGTGGGTTCCAATGGTGTCCCCCACTATGAGAGAAGTAGGTTACTACCCGCTCGGAACACAAAACTGCTCTAAAAAAAAAAAAGCAGATGGACCACATAGTGTGTCTTTTTTTTTTTTTTTTTTTTTTTTTTTTAATGAGTAAGCCTCTTATTTGAATCAACAATACACTTTTTACAACACCTGAATTCATTTAATGGATGGGAAATATATATATATATATATATGTATTTTGGTGAATATGTTCAATTTACTAGGGGGAAGGAGAGCAATATGACACAGGAATTAGAATCTTTTTCTATAACCCATAAGAAAAAAAAAAAAAAAGAAACTTTTTCCATTAGCCAGAGGATTGTTTTCTTATTGTTGGGCCAAGCTGACACATTCGTGTTCGTAGTTCAAATGAAACCGATGATCTAAACACATTTGAAATGTGAAACAAGCAATCAGCATAAAATTTGAAAGAATCAATCGGATTCTCCCTCTAGTGTCTTTATTTTGGAAAGTTAGCTTGTGTTAGAATTATTTTAAGGTAGGGAACAAAAAAATATATATATTCCATTGGTATTTTGTATTTTTACTGTTAAATTACATTCATAAGTTGGAACGATAGAATCTCCTTTTTTTTTTTTTTTGTTTTTTGCGCCCCACCGCTTTGTTATGTGAATTAAATTAATCAAACCATTAACAAAGTAACTGAAACGAATGCAACAACAATTCTTATTGGATAAGGAAAAAAATGGAGAAGCAAAATCTTAACTAAGGGCCTGTTTGGATAACTTGCGCTTCAACTCTTAAGCAGTAAAAAGAAACATAAGTTAAAGCTTTTTAATTAGTGTTTAAATAGTGTATAGAAAAATACTTTTTGATTTTAGAAGAGTTTTTGAAGTTATTTGTTTAATTAAGTAAATAACCTTTGTTGATATAAAAATTAGTGTAATTCAAAAATATCGATAAAATTTTTAATTTATTATTTTTAACTATAAGATTAAAAAATAAATAAAAAAAAGTTTTTCATAAATGTTTTTTTTCGTAAACATTTTTTGCTTAACTTCTCATAAGTGTTTATATAAGCCATAAATACTTTTTTATAAGTTAACGTATGTACTCATGAGCAAATTTGAGATAGAATAAGTGTTAAGAAACTTAAAATAAGCTTAAAAGGCTCTAAAAATGTCCTAAAAGCAAAAAATCTCTATGCGGTGGCGCTAGACTCATAGGCTCATAGGTTATCCAGCCAGAAATGATTTTCTCTTTTGCGTTTTTTATTTAGGAGCCTGGTAACAATACCGGTTGCAGCATTGCAGGGTTCCAAATCTTCCCTTTTTCTACCATTCTATTAACTGCCTTTTCCAAAAATTTTTTTTAATAATTTTTCCCTTGGCCTTTTTTTTTTTCCTTGTGTTCCAAGGCATTGTTCAAAGGTTTGGTTGTACGGATATTTGTCCCACTAAAAAAAACTATTCTCAAGAAAAAACAATAATAATTGTTAGACTCTCTTATCTTAACTCATTGATAAAATTACTATATTAAGGTTTACTCATTAAGAATTAAAAGACATAATATATTGTGATACATAAATGATACACGTTTTAAGAGAACTTATCACCATGATTCATATGTTTTGTTTCTTACTATGGTAAATAATTGAATTTACCGAGGAGAATATTCTCAGAGTTCTTGGTGAGTGCTCTAGACACTTATGTTACTATAGTCCACTTATTTTCAATGCTTTGAGCCCTAATAGCATTAAAGTGGCTCATAAAACAATTTTGCCGAACTCTTTTTTGGCTGCTGCCTACCTGATGGGCATAGAAAATATATAGAGCATTATTGGGTCCCTAGCCCTCACTCTCTCTCTAAGTACACCATCAATCTTGAGGAAGGAAGTGCTAGAAGCTCCCAAAAGCAAGCGGCAAAACAACGAGCTTCGGTGGAGCGTGGAAGCCAGTGAGGTTAATGGTGGATTGCACAGCAAGTTCAAAGGCGAGAGATTAGTCGATACATTTTCCACGTTAGATTTATATGCTTGATGTTATCGTATATAATTTAGTCTAACAAGAAGAAGATGGTGTCCAAAATATGACTATTAAACAGGACCCTAAACGGTTTGAGTATAAAGTCACGGGCTAGACTAAGCAAGGGATTTGTCCAAGGCATTTAGCTCCTCAATGTTATAACGCAAAATGTTCCAAATCCTATGATAATCGACCAAAACTATTGCCCACGCAATGTCAATTGTTTTGGTCAGGTAAGTTTCAACAAATATATATTTCAGTAATAATTTATATTTGTACTTTTATTTTTCAAGTTAATCTAACTAATTGAGTCTTTATATTAACGTATATGTATTGAGAATAAAAATCAGTGATGTGGTGTATCGAGGCATTAAAGGAACATCAGCTACTCTAGTTGCAATAAAATTTGATTGCAGCAAAACAAATCCATGTACTGGAATCAGACTTGAGGATGTGAATCTTACTTACCAGTATCAAGAAGCCAAGTCCTCTTGTGGCCATGCATGCTTGGTGCACCGGATTAAGGAAGATTGGATTAGATTAAATCTTAACACTTTGTTTGGTTGAAAACCTTAAACGATTGGAATGGATAAGCTCTAATCCAATCCATACTTGAGTCCCGTTAGAAAGGGATTATACAATCCCTTGCTAAAGCATGGGTTTAAACATAACTTTTATATATTGTAAAAATCTTCAAGGAACTATTTGCAAAGATTTATAAAAATTTGAGGTCAAATTGAATTTTTAAAAAAATAATGGGTCAAAATATAATTCTTAAGTGACATAAATAATTTTTAAAAATTATACTTTTGCCCCCTTATTTAAAAAAACTACAATTTTACTCAAATTTTGAAAAATTTTTACAAAAAGACCCTTATCCTAATTACACCACACCAAATATGGGATTAGTTAGCTAATATTTTATCTTATCCTTTTCAATACAATTCAATCTAATCCTCTAAAATTATTCTATCCAATACTATCTTATTATCCAATGCACCAATTAGACCCTGGTACTAGTGAATGTATCATGTACAATTTGTGTTGTATGAATGTATATATCACCGATTCTTTTTCATGTAAAGCAATAAAAGTAGGCAATTCCCAAAGATTTGCCATATATATATATATATATGTATGTATGTATGTATGCGTGTGTATATATTATATATATAAACGTATAGTATTGATTGAGACTAAATCTATGCCACGTTATGCTATACTGTCATGCTTTCTTTCTTTTTTTCTTTACTCCCATTTCAATGTGCTTTCAAATAACTCTACTTACATGAAATATTTTTATTGCCCTATAACATCTCTAGGATTATTGGACATATCTATCATTTCTTCAAATGCAAATAACCAGACTAATTTTGACGTTGTTCATAATATTAAATAAATAAATAAAAACATAGAGTAAATACTAATTAGTTCAAAAATACTCAACTTGAAAAAGAACCATATATAATTCTCCAAACTATTGTCTGATAACTTGCAATTTTAGGTACATGAACTTTAGATCTTACGTAATAGTCAATACTCAACAATGTCCATTGTGAGTGACCATAAACCAACAAAAAACTGTTTTGAGAAAAGAAAAACCTTATATAGAAAGCCCAAAAAAAAAAACTACAGAAAGGAAATTTTTGGATTAAATCATGCAATCAAGCGTCTTTTATCCCTATTTCTTTTTAATTTCTTGTTTGCATATCAAAAGCCTTAAAAGAATAATAAGAAAATTGGACAAGTGAATGAAGTCTCGCAGCTTTCAAGCTAGCTCGCCAATTTTAAC
This sequence comes from Artocarpus heterophyllus, assembly GCA_025403435.1. NCBI lineage: Eukaryota > Viridiplantae > Streptophyta > Magnoliopsida > Rosales > Moraceae > Artocarpus > Artocarpus heterophyllus. The sequence continues at coordinate 36,684,474 of CM046337.1, forward strand.
GAGTATTGAGCTAGCTTTTTGCACAGTGACATCCAAAAATTCTTCCAATTACCCATCACAAGCAAAACCCCCAATGCGATTTTGGGAAAGTACCACTTATGGAACTCAAGTCACTTGATGGGCTGATCATGCACATATATTAAAGTAAAAATTACACAATTAAAAAAGGTGTTTGACAATTCTGACTAAAACTTTTGGTTGTTAAGGTATAAACCTCTTACATACTACAATGATCAGAAAAAATAAGCTACAGTGTAACTCTCACAAGCTACAGTTTTTAGTTTATAAGTTTCAGTTTTAACTACACTTCTCATACGTAATAATAGTAGTAATCGCATGCAATGGTTTTTGGAAAAAAAATAATTTAAAGAAAATAAAAATAAAGTTCCAATCCAAGCTCCAAAGGCGGGAAAATAAAAATGACCCCAATTTTCTGTACCTTAATTTACATAAATGGCAGTTTAAGATCATTTTTCACAAGCAGGGGCTCTCAATCGACTCTCCCCACACCTTGCTAAAACCACCAGTTGATTAAAATAAGATTTCGATTATTACTTTTTAATCCTTTCAATATTCCAAAAATGCCCCTAGAACTTAAATATAGAAATTGATTTTTGACCACAAGAAAAAATTAAAAAAAAAATTGCCCCAATTTGGAAAGAGAGAAAAAAAAATCCAGAACTCTAATAAAAAAGGCAGGCACTCGTGGTGGGTTGACGCTATCACAAGTATTACACCGGTGCTTTCTGCATATTGCCGCCATCCAAAAAAAAAAAAAGCTGTAGCTCTGCAGAAAGAAGAGAGGAGAGGGAGGACATGGACTTTTTTTGAAGTTCCAATTGAAATTGTCAATTTAGTTCATCTCTGGATTGGGAAGGACAAGGACATTTTTGGAGTTCCGGTTCAAAATGTCACATTATTTTTACTTCCAAAAATCTGACTATTTTCTAATTTCAGAATTTCTTCAGCCAGAACTGTCCTTTTCCATTACTCATTAGAATAGATGTTTTAGTCATTTTATTAATTTAAACTATTTGATTAATATATGAGTGTCTAAGTTAATAATTTGTAGAACATAATATAAAATTGCTTTTAATCATATATTATAATGTAAAAATTAATTTTGTGGTTAAAATAACAATGCCAACCAGTATTAAAAGAAACAACTCCTTCACCACCCTTAGTTGAGTGGTTGTGTGGGCTCGAGAAAGTAAATAAATTAGGTGACGTATTACTTTTTTGCTATTATTATGTTATATTATGTTTTTTCTCTTTTTGATTCATAATATTTCTTCTACTTAAAAAAACCAAAATATTTTTAGATAATACTTATTTACCTATCCTTAACCTAAAATATTTGAGTAGTGTTTTTACCTTCATAAAATAGTGTGTTTTAAACTTTTTCATAAACATGTTAAAATTAAAAAATAATACCAAAATATTTTCTACCTAAAATATTTTCTACCTAAAAAACCAACTAAAATATTTAATACTTAAAAAGACTAAAATATTTTTAGATAACATGTATGTACCTACCCATAACCTAAAATATTTGAGTAGTGTTTTATGAATAGTGTGTTTTAAACTTTTTCATAAACGTGTTAAAATTAAAAAATAATACCAAAGAATTGTCCATTTTGTATTATTTTTAAAATAGACAAAAATATTTTTATTTTACAAAATAAATTTTTTTAAAAAATTATATTATGTAAAAACATTTCCAAAAACCTTTGAAACAAAACCCAACGGGCCGCCATTTCTTAAGTTAGCCTCGAGAAAGCAATGGACTTGGGCTTATTATTAAATGGGCTTCTTTGAGACCGGTTCGCAGCAAAACACACCGTAATTCGAATTCATCGCTACTCTCGGTCAGTATCTCCTCTAAAACCCTTCTGTTCTTCTTTCCCAAATGTAACTCATGGGGCAAATTTTTTTAGTCAGCAATTTGGTTGTTTGTGTAGTAAAAAGGATCATGAGAAGTAATAATCCTAGTGATGGCATTGGGGTGAGGTGGGCCTGGGGAATGCTTCCCCGTCCCCATCGCAAACTAAAAATAAGTAGTGCGGAATCGGGAATGTCAACTGGGCGTCTTACTCCTTCCCCGTACCTGGCCCACCGCGATGTTCGTGATAAAAGATTCTAGCATTTGGAAGTTAAAATTCATGCTCAATAGTATATTCAATTGAAATTCTCCAGTGTACAAGAAAAAATTCTGGCAAAAGCCAATCTAACTTTCAGTTATAACTAAAACTAAAACTAAAACACATTTAAAAAACACAATGCACATACATGTTTTTAACATTCTAAATGCAATACGTATGTTGGGTTGGGGTAGGTGTTGGGTTGCTTCCCCCATCCCTGCTCCTCCTCTCAGGCCTCCTACCAGCTGGGATTAATGTCAACCTTAAATGCTAGAGTGCAAACATGTCTACCATGTGGGTGGGTTTTATGTGACACAAAATACCCATGTTACTTGTTGTAGGGATCATCTTTTTGTTCACCGTAGGAGGATTGTGACAGATTAGTTGATCACATCACTTGGTGACTATAATCTGGTGAAGAATTGGTGCTTTTGGTGTTATTCAATTATGAGTTGATTAACCCTTAGTTGGTGGGTACATTCCTTTTTGTGCATGTAGATTGCTATGGCAAACGAGATAATTATTCCTGCAATAGCAGCCGTGAAGTTTCCTAGCATAGAAGCGAGCTTCTCTGATGGGAAAGCATTAAAATTGCCTATTGACTCCACAGTAAATAAAAATGCGGCTGATGCTGACAAGTCACCTGTTCCTAAGGTGTCTTTAATGTGCCTTTCATTTCGAGCAAACTCACAGGTATCAAATTTTAGTTGCACATTAAGAGATTTTGGTGTAAAAGGATTCTGATATTATATTTTAAGAGATTGGAGGGTTGAAATTGCAATACAAGTCTGAAAAATTTGCTAAAAGACTTTTGGTTATTTAATTTCATATTGAATTAAAATTCGTTGGATCAGGTTAAGTCGTGATAAGATTCTGAGCCATATGCTCCGTCTCTTTTATTTCTTATCATAACTGGGACTTTTGGTCAGCGTGGATGTTACAATATAATTTTATCTTTCCTTGATAGTCAATGATCAAATCTTGGAGTCTGCCTCTCGTCAATGCCTTCCAGAATTCCAAAGATGTCCATCTATATGAGGTAATCTGATGTTTGTATTCTAAACTGTAATCTGATGTTCTGCACTTGGTTAAACTGATGTTAGCCTGTTATATTGGACTTTGTTTAATTCCATTCCAACAACCTGTGGAACATCTTATTGTGCCGGTTTACACATCTAATCGTGCCATGCTTTGTCCAATCTTCTATCGATTGGATTTTTTCATTTTTGTCTATTCAATATTTAATCCTATGAGGAGTGCTAGCAATGCTCACATTCTCACTCTCTTTTACACTGTCTCCGATCACTGTGGAATCCACTAATACTATAAATTATTATTCAACCAGAAAATAAGATAGTGGAGTCCACGTGTCAGGAAGTGATTCGAGAGTATGTAAGTGAGAAAGTAAGTGTAACTAGCACTTCTCTTAATCCTATTAGATGTAATTTACTCCTAAAGATTCGGTCTTTCAGATATCATTTATTGATTCATGGCTTCTCTGTCGGAGTCCAATTAAAAGGCTACTCCTTCGGATAATGAAGAAATCTGGGGATGATGGCAAGAGCTATACACTTAAGAAGCAGATTGCATACTCATTCGGTGATCACTATTATTTCAGAAAAGCACTAAAAAATTTTGAACCTTCTTACTGGGTACGCAAGTTTTGTGGTTTCTGCTTCTGATTGTATGCCTTTGTTTATTGAATCACAACATACCCTTATTGTCAATGCTTGTTACCGTACAGATATATATTCCTGCTTGACAAATTTGGTAGAATAAGATGGCAAGTATTCGGATTGGCAACAGAAGAGGAACTAGAATCCCTTCTTTTGGAAGAAAAGTGAAGTAAGAAAAGTTATTCCCGTATATGGTTGAAAAACAAATTTTATACATGAGTTAAATTCCACCATCAACGAACTGGGCCTGGACAGTGATGAAGCACACTTCATAAGCAATTTTTCTGTATGCAGTTTTTATGCATACGCTTTTCTTCTTCCTCTAAGATATCTATCTGCATTGTCCTCAGTTTGCTCGCCGCATACACCATCATATACTACATTATTAAAAAAAAAGAAAAAAAAAAAGAGAGATATGACTTGCAGGGCATCAAACGAGAGGAGATAGAGAGTCTAGAAGGAAATGGAGAGAGGAATAGTGAGAATATTGTAATTTTAAAAGGTGATATCTTTTTCTTAAAAATGATTCAATTGTAGTTGCCAATTAGGTTTTTTGTTTTTACTTTTAATACAAGTAAAGAATGTTTTTACCAATGGACTTTGTATCCTATATCTAAAAGCCCTGTCTATTGGTCTGTCCAATCTATTAAAATATGTCACGTCATCATATAACTTCAATTTTAATCGATATTGGTCCATTCAGCATTACTATTTCGTTATCATAAAACTTCAATTTTAATCAATATCAGTCCATTTAGCGTTACTTTTTTTATATATTTTTATAACCGTTTCCAGTAAATTAGGGTGTTTTTGGACTCTATGTTTGTCCAATAGCTTCTTTAAAAAATAAATAAATAAATCAAACAAAACAAACAAAACAAAACAAAACAAAACAAAAACAAAACAAAAAATAAAAAATAAAAAATAAAAACAAAAAACAAGAACATTGTCTAGCAGGCCCTTAATGTGTTCTCCTCTTTTAAATTATGCATGGGGCAGGTTCCTTTATGGTGTAACTGTCTTTGATGCCATTGATGTTGTTTGCAGTGCTATTGGCGTTTGGAAAGCGCATGGATTGGAAACTGGTATACCAATGGTGTTTGCAGCAACGATAAGAATGTTTTGACCTCAAGGAACAAGTTCTTTTTTTTTTTTTTTTTAAATAAACACAAGGAACAAGGTTTTGTGATGAGAAACAAGAAAAAAAGTGGATTTGCTTCTTTCGAAATTAAAGTAACAGGTGTAGAATAAAATTTTACATTATTTTTGTAGGAAATTTTGAAGAAAAAGGAATATCGAGAGAAGTCTAGAATAGGCTTCTGATTGAGTGAAGCTCAACCACCACAATGTTGAGGCTTGCATTGTATTTACATTAAGTTAATTGCACATCAATATAAGAGCTGTAGTGTTACAACTAATGACAACTCTGCAACAGTTACAACAAAAATATAACCTCCCAAGCTCAGACTGACCTACTCTCAGTACGCCCCCTCAAACTGGAGGGAGATTTTATCTGCAGACAGTTTGCTTCTCAAGTATACAAATCTAGACTCATATAAAGGTTAGCATCGGCAATCTGCTCTTCAGTAGGGACATAACGAGCGTGAACCTCTTTACTAGAGATCTTCTCTCGAATAAAGTGCACATCCAGTTCAATATGTTTTGTGCGTGAATGAAACACTGGATTTCATACTAGTGAGCCAGCTCTAAGATTGTCACAGCAAAATACTGCACATGGAGGATCAACAGAAACATGCAACTTTTGTAACAAGGTTTGTAACCACATAACTTCAGTAGTGGCCAAGGCTAAAGATCGATATTCAGATTCAGTACTCAATCGTGCAACTACTTTCTGCTTCTTGGAGCTCCAAGCAACAATATTGCCACCAAAATAAATTGCATAACCACTGGTTGGTCTTTGGGCATCAATACAACTCGCCCGGTCAGCATCTGCATGGCCCTCAAGAACAAAGCGATGAGCTGGTCTACATGCAAGACCAAAATGCAAAGTATTCTTCAGATATCTGAGAACACGCTTACATCCCTTCCAATGATCAACAGTTGGAGCTTGTAAATATTGACCAAGTTTATGTTGGGTTTGATGCCCTAAAAGCTGTGACATTGTACATATTGTTAATAAATAAATAAAATGACATTTATTATTATTTTGGTTGATTAAATGTATTATGAATACATTTATAAACATCAAGAAAATTCCATGATTATTTATGTGACTATAAATTTAGCATATAAGTGTTATTTGCTTAGGGATAAAATTTATAGATAATAATCTAAATAGTCCGTAATAATTAATTAAAGTTTGGGATCTTTAATTAAAAATTACAAGTATGGTCCAATCTCATCTAAAATGAAATAGTCATTATCCGGACTATTAATGTAGAGACATTGGGTTGGAGGTACTTTATATAATGAGATTATATAGGACTGGACCAGATAAATTATGAATCTCTAATAATCATCCGTTACAAATAGAGTATTCAAAATTTATCACTATGATGATCATATATTTGACAGTCTTAATCCTGAGTATTTATTAGACTCCTATTTATTACATTATGTTTTTTGACTTGCATGGTAAGATTTGTCTAAGCACAGATTATAACTTAGCATATTGGAAACATAAAGTAATAAATGGCTGGGAATAATATTATACAGATATGGAATCCATTCCTTCCCTATGGAAGTTAGAAAAATAGTTCTCTTGAGTGATAATTCAAGGTTTGAACAGTAGAGCGCTCGTTCATAATAAGATTATGAATTAATTGTTCATTAGAGAATTATTGGAACTCAAGGATAAAGATGTGATAAGAGAGGTGAACGGAAATTGAACCTAGCTCTTATTATGAACTATTTATGGAGGACTGACTTATATGTAATGATTATATCAATGGACTACTTATTAATTTTCTTTGAGTAATTTTACTATAATTTCAAGAGTTCAGTTTCAGGTTTTTAGTGGAGTAACACTGAAACTAATAAATTTGGCACATTAATTAAAGAGTTTGATTAAATGTCAAATTTATTGGAGCTTGGGTTATAGGCCCATAGGTCCCCAATACTACATCTGTAACACTATATTAGATTTTGCATAGAATGAATTATACATGTTTAATTTAGAATTTTTGAATTCTGAATTAATTTTTCACACTTGAATTATTAACGTGACACAGAAAAATGTTCTCTGTGACACATAATGTAATGTGATAAATGTTATCACATTTAACTGAGCATTAGTTAATTAATTGATTATTGTTAAAATCTATTCTTAAATAAATGTGATTTATTTTTGAATTGAGTTATATATATATATATATATGGTTTTGAATCAAATCTTTTTATATATATAAAAAATTTTATAATATATTAATATAATATTATAAATATAAAAAAAAGGGGAAAGCCGTGAACCAAGTTTCACGCTTTCCCCACACACACACATATATATATATTGACCGAATCTTGATTCGGTCAAAGTAAAAAAAAAAAAAAAAGCAAGTCTCTTCTTTTCACGGCAACTTTGATATACATATGTATATGTGTGTGTGTTAACCGAATTGGGGATTCGGGTAACAAGGAAAACGAAAAAGAAAAAGAAGAAAAAGGAAAGGAAAAGAAAATGGAAAGAAAAATTACTAATGGCTCAGTTATAAAAAGGGAGAGATAACAGTTATCTCAGGAATTTCATTCACATAATTTTTAGAGAGAAAAACTGAGAGTTCTTCTCTAAAGAAAAAGGTCTGCTATCTCATGTGTTGAGTACATAGCAGATTCAGAAAAGTGTGAGGATAATTCATTCTTGCAGTTTGACGCCACTCGTCTTTCCATTGGTGTGGAGGCCTGGTTTGGAAGATCGTGGTATCAAAGAGGAAAGCTAGGATACCCTGATAGTCTTCAAAAGGTTAGTAAAAATTCCTAAAGCTTTCTGTAATTAAAATTATATATCTATTCCCGATAAACAAAGTTTTCAGAAAATTTTTGTTTGTCAACGATCCGTTCCTTCCGCTGCGTTTCATGTTTTAATTCCAACAAATGGTATCAGAGCGGGTTATAGCATATATAATTTTAATTAAACATGATTTTATTTTGATGATATCATGTTTTTGATGCATGTTTGTGGACACTTTGCATCTTTGTTAATTTTTATTCATGTGATGAATGGTTGTTTTATGAAAGGATTTTTGGTCGTTAATTATATGGTCCTTTTGGATTAATAATTTTATTTTCAGTTTGATTAGATCAATCTGTGTAAACCTATAAAGGGGTATAGGCTTTTTGTAATTTATTATTATTATTTTTTCTTCTCTCCTCTCTTTCACTTGCTACACGTGGAGCGATGAAGAAAAGGATGTCCATTAGAGTTTTTGGCCCAGTTGAGAACTATGGGCCTATCAGATTTCAAAGGTAATCCAGCAAATTGTTGCACAATAAACCACTTGATGAAGACTGCAAAATTGGAGCAGGGAATTATGTATAAATTACAAGAAGACCCCTGTAATTTTATTTTTTATTTTTTATTTTTTTTGGGTTGTAATTTTAATTATCCAAAAGGACCCGGTCAAAAATTCATTGTTTATTTTCATGTGATGATTGTGATAACATGTTCATGCATGATAACATGTCATCTAGGAAAGTGCCCGCTTATAGTTATTGTAACATGACATGCATACGCTTAGCATATTATTTTTTATAAAGGAGTTTATAAAATGATTTAATATGTGTTAGCATTAATTTAATAAGATTAAATTAATTGGGTTGGTTTTATAGAATCTTAATTTATTAATCAACCAAATAATGTGAATTTAGTTTTAACAGTTAAGACTTGGTAAAATTCACATTAATTCTAAGTTATCTAATTTTAAATTGTTTAATTTTTGGTAACTTAGACAATTCATAATAAATTTAGATTTTTAGAAAATCTGGTAATTTATTTGAGTGTAAATAGAATGAGATTCTATTAACACATAATATAATCTAGTAATTAAAAATTGTTTTTATCTACTAGAATTATGAAACATATGATGTTTTATAAGATAAAACACATCTTCTAAAATAATGAGTGGGAGAAGGTAATATGATAATATAACCTGCGGTCTCCACTATTAGTACAACACCGTGAGATTTAGGTGGCGCCTCGCGACGCTTTGATTTTGTCCTCCCTACGGAGGGTATCCATTTAAATCAATATCAAGGTTGGCTTCCTTGAGATAGGATTTTATAATGTATTTCAAAATTGACCTACCCTACGGCGGCAATTTTGAGTTAAGTTGTTAAAATCTAAAATAGTGGGTTACACTCATAAAGACATAATTAAATTGTTAATTATATCTTGACCAAAATAAACGGTTATTAATAAATATAGAAAATATGAGATATTTTGAATATATTTATTAATTGAGAATGTCTCAATTCAATTCATAAATAATTTGACCTACCCTACGGCGGCACTTTATTTATTAAAATTGAATAATCGTGGAATTAGTAAAATATTTTTTGTGTTTTTCATATGCATCATGCATCACGTTTACTATTTCAAAACATATATTTATGATGTTTATGCAACCGTTTTAATTTATGCTATTTTATTTATTTATTACAGCAACAATGTCTAATCCAATCATCGCCATTTTCTCAACTGAAAAATTAACCGGAGATAATTTTGTCAAGTGGAAGAGTAATATGAACATTGTACTAATTTGCGAAAGTTACAAGTTTGTCCTGACGGAGGAATGTCCTCCAGAGCCTGCTTCCAATGCTCCTCGTAATGTACGGGAAGCATATGATCGTTGGATTCAGGCAAACAACAAGGCCCGCTGTTTTCTTTTGGCTGGAATGTCTGACGTGCTTAGGATGAAGCACGAAAGCATGGAGACCGCTTATGAGATAATGCAATCTCTGTAAGACATGTTTGGTAAACCTTCTGAAAAGGCACGCCACGAAGCCGTTAAGGCAGTAATGAATGCAAAAATGAAGGCAGGGATTTCGGTCAGAGAACATGTTCTCAACATGGTGAACTATCTCCATGAGGCCGAGGTCAACGGGGCTATGATAGATGAAGCCACACAGGTGGGGATGATTTTAGAAACCCTCTCCCCTGCGTTCCTTCAGTTCAAAAGCAACTATTTCATGAACAAGCTGAAATATAACATGACTGAGTTGCTTAATGAGCTTCAAACCTTCGAGTCTATTTCGAAAGAAAAGACTAAAGAAGCTGAGGCAAATGTTGCAGAAGCTCAACCTTCCTCTTCTGCCCAAAAGAATAAGAAGAGGAAGGGGATTGAAGGAAGTGGTAAGTCTAAGAATGGAGGGCAACCTAAGAAGAACAAAAGCAACAACAACAAAAGGAGCTCCAACCAAAAGAAGCCTAAAGGAAAATGTTTCCACTGCGGCGTAGTTGGGCACTGGAAGAGAAACTGCAAGAAGTATCTTCAGGAGCTCAAAGAAAAGAAGAACAACGATAAATCAGATTTACTTGTTTTAGAAGCTTGTTTAGTTGAAGATGATTCTTCACCTTGGATAATTGATTCAGGGGCAACTAACCATGTTTGTTCTTCTTTGCAGATGCTTAGTTCTTCAAGGGAACTTGCCGACGGGGAACAAACGATGAGAGTGGGAACGGGAGAGGTTGTTTCGGCAAGAGCAGTGGGAGTTGTTAAACTTTATTTTAGAAATAAGTTTTTAATTTTAGACAATGTTTATTACATTCCTTGTTTTTGCAGAAATTTGATTTCTGTTTCCAGGTTGTTTGAACAAATGTTTAATGTTTCTTTTAATAATAATTATGTTAATATTTCTAGAAATGGTTTGGATATTTGTTCTGCGCATCTGGAAAATGGGCTTTACACCTTAAGGCCCAACGAAAAAGCACTGCTCAATACCGAAATGTTCAAAGTTGAACAACCTAAACCCAAGAAGCAAAAGATTTCTTCTAATAATGAAACATACCTATGGCACCTTAGATTAGGTCATGTCAACCTTGACAGAATTAACAGACTGGTAAAGGAAGGTCCTTTAAAAGAGCTAAAAGTTAGTTTTCTACCAGTTTGTGAATCTTGTGTTGAAGGCAAAATGACTAAGAGGCCTTTCTCTACAAAAGGCGAAAGGGCCAAGGAACCACTTGAGCTAATACATTCAGACGTCTGTGGTCCAATGAATGTACAAGCCCGTGGTGGTTACGAATATTTCGTCACATTTATTGACGATTATTCAAGGTATGGTTATATATACCTAATGCAAAGGAAATCTGAAACTTTTGGAAAGTTCAAAGAATTCCAAGCGAAAGCTGAAAAGCAATTAGGAAAGACGGTGAAGAGTCTTCGATCTGATCGAGGAGGAGAATACCTTGATACTGAATTCAAGGATTATATGATAGAACATGGTATTCTATCACAACTCACCGCACCTGGAACACCACAACAAAATGGTGTTAGAGAGAGAAGAAATAGAACGTTGCTTGATATGGTGAGATCCATGCTTAGCTACTCATCATTACCTACTTCATTTTGGGGATATGCACTACAAACTGCAGTATATCTTCTAAACATAGTTCCATCTAAGTCTATTTCAAAAACACCTCTAGAGTTATGGAATGGTCGCAAACCTAGTATGCGACATATTCGTATATGGGGGTGTCCAGCACATGTGCTGAAAGGTAAGACTGGGAAGTTGGAACCACGTTCTGAAGTATGCTTATTTGTGGGATACCCAAAGGGAACGAGGGGAGGTTTGTTTTATAGTCCACAGGATAAGAAAGTATTTGTATCGACAAATGCCACTTTTCTCGAGAATGATTATATGACAAACTATAAACCTCGTAGCAAAATTGTACTTGAAGAGTTACTTTCTGATCAGATCAGACCGCAACCGACAACTGTTGTCGAAGGACAAAATGAGGAGGCCACATCTTCCTATCAGAATGTCATACCACCTCGACGTAGTGGGAGGGTTGTGAGACCACCTGCTCGCTACAGGGAACGTGGAGAAGCAAATGTTGCTATCTTTGATAATGGTGAGGATGATCCATTGACATATCGTGATGCAATGAAAGTTTCTGAGAAGGAAAAATGGCTGGAGGCTATGAACCTTGAAATGGAGTCCATGTACTCCAATTCAGTCTGGAATCTTGTAGACCTACCTGAAGGGATAAAACCCATAGGGTGCAAATGGATTTACAAGAAGAAAAGAGGAGTGGATGGGAAAGTTGAGACTTTCAAAGCTAGGCTTGTGGCAAAGGGTTATGCCCAAAAGGAGGGAGTTGACTATGAAGAAACTTTCTCGCCTGTAGCTATGCTTAAATCCATTCGGATTCTTTTATCCATTGCTGCTTGTCTTGATTATGAGATATGGCAAATGGATGTCAAGACTGCCTTTTGAATGGCTATCTTGAGGAAAGCATCTATATGGTGCAACCATAAGGGTTTGTAGTTAAAGGTCAAGAGCAAAAAGTTTGCAAGTTGCAGAGGTCCATCTATGGACTCAAGCAAGCTTCAAGATCTTGGAACTTGAGATTTGATGAAGCGATCAAATCTTATGGTTTCGATCAAAATATTGATGAACCTTGTGTTTACGAGTACATCAAAGATAAGAAGGTGGTCTTCTTGGTTCTTTATGTAGATGATATCCTACTCATTGGGAATGATGTAGGCGTATTATCTGATGTAAAGAAATGGCTCGCCAGCAATTTCCAAATGAAAGATTTAGGAGAAGCAAGTTATGTTCTTGGAATCCAACTCATAAGAGATCGCAAGAACAAACTGTTGGCGCTGTCTCAGGCATCGTATATCGATAAGGTGCTTATCAGATTTTTGATGCAAAACTCCAAGAAAGGTAATTTGCCTACACGTCATGGAGTTTATCTTTCAAAAGAGTAGTGTCCTAAGACACCTCAAGAGGAAGAAAATATGAGACGGGTACCCTATGCATCTGCAGTAGGAAGTCTAATGTATGCCATGTTGTGTACAAGACCTGACATTGGCTATGCGGTGGGTATAGTCAGTCAGTATCAATCCAACCCAGGATTAGATCATTGGGTAGCGGTTAAACATATTCTCAAGTATCTTAGGAGAACGAGAAACTATATGCTAGTTTATTCTGGTGAGAATTTGATTCCCATTGGATACACTGATTCTGATTTTCAATCAGACAAAGACACACGTAAATCTACTTCTAGATCAGTGTTTACTTTTGGTGGTGGAGCCATAGTTTGGAGAAGCATCAAACAATCTTGTATTGCTGATTCAACTATGGAAGCAGAATATGTGGCTGCTTGTGAAGCAGCTAAAGAAGCTGTTTGGCTCCGTAAGTTCTTAAATGATTTGGAAGTAGTTCCAAACATGGATAAACCACTCACACTGTATTGTGACAACAGTGGTGCAGTGGCAAATTCAAGAGAACCTAGAAGCCACAAAAGAGGAAAGCATATAGAAAGAAAATATCATTTGATTAGAGAGATAGTGCATCGAGGTGATGTGGAAGTTGTGAAGATAGCGTCGGAAAACAACCTTGCCGACCCTTTCACCAAGACGTTACCTGCAAAGAGCTTTGAGGCACACTTGGAAGGCTTAGGTCTTAGAGACATGTCTCACCTGCTTTAGGGCAAGTGGGAGATTGTTGGGTTTGGTGTCCTAAAAGCTGTGACATTGTACGTATTGTTAATAAATAAATAAAATGACATTTATTATTATTTTGGTTGATTAAATGTATTATGAATACATTTATAAACATCAAGAAAATTCCATGATTATTTATGTGACTATAAATTTAGCATATAAGTGTTATTTGCTTAGGGATAAAATTTATAGATAATAATCTAAATAGTCCGTAATAATTAATTAAAGTTTGGGATCTTTAATTAAAAATTACAAGTACGGTCCAATCTCATCTAAAATGAAATAGTCATTATCCAGACTATTAATGTAGAGACATTGGGTTGGAGGTACTTTATATAATGAGATTATATAGGACTGGACCAGATAAATTATGAATCTCTAATAATCATCCGTTACAAATAGAGTATTCAAAATTTATCACTATGATGATCATATATTTGATAGTCTTAATCCTGAGTATTTATTAGACTCCTATTTATTACATTATGTTTTTTGACTTGCATGGTAAGATTTGTCTAAGCACAGATTATAACTTAGCATATTGGAAACATAAAGTAAGAAATGGCTGGGAATAATATTATACAGATATGGAATCCATTCCTTCCCTATGGAAGTTAGAAAAATAGTTCTCTTGAGTGATAAGTCAAGGTTTGAACAGTAGAGCGCTCGTTCATAATAAGATTATGAATTAATTATTCATTAGAGAATTATTGGAACTCAAGGATAAAGATGTAATAAGAGAGGTGAACGAAAATTGAACCTAGCTCTTATTATGAACTATTTATGGAGGACTGACTTATATGTAATGATTATATCAATGGACTACTCGTTAATTTTCTTTGAGTAATTTTACTATAATCTCAAGAGTTCAGTTTCAGGTTTTTAGTGGAGTAACACTGAAACTAATAAATTTGGCACATTAATTAAAGAGTTTGATTAAATGTTAAATTTATTGGAGCTTGGGTTATAGGTCCATAGGTCCCCAATACCACATCTGTAACACTATATTGGATTTTGCATAGAATGAATTATACATGTTTAATTTAGAATTTTTGAATTCTGAATTAATTTTTCACACTTGAATTATTAACGTGACACAGAAAAATGTTCTCTGTGACACATAATGTAATGTGATAAATGTTATCACATTTAACTGAGTATTAGTTAATTAATTGATTATTGTTAAAATCTATTCTTAAATAAATGTGATTTATTTTTGAATTGAGTTATATATATATATATGGTTTTGAACCAATTCTTTTTATATAAATAAAAGATTTTATAATATATTAATATAATATTATAAATATAAAAAAAAGGGAAAGCCGTGAACCAAGTTTCACGCTTTCCCCACACACACACACATATATATATATTGACCGAATCTTGATTCAGTCAAAGTCAAAAAAAAAGAAAAAAGGGCAAGTCTCTTCTTTTCACGGCAACTTTGATATACATATGTATATGTGTGTGTGTTAACCGAATAGGGGATTCGGGTAACAAGGAAAACGGAAAAGAAAAAGAAGAAAAAGGAATGGAAAAGAAAATGGAAAGAAAAATTACTAATGGCTTAGTTATAAAAAGGGAGAGATAACAGTTATCTCAGGAATTTTATTCACATAATTTTTAGAGAGAAAAACTCAGAGTTCTTCTCTAAAGAAAAAGGTCTGATATCTCATGTGTTGAGTACATAGCAGATTCAGAAAAGTGTGAGGATAATTCATTCTTGCAGTTTGACGCCCACTCGTCTTTCCATTGGTGTGGAGGCCTGGTTTGGAAGATCGTGGTATCAAAGAGGAAAGCTAGGATACCCTGATAGTCTTCAAAAGGTTAGTAAAAATTCCTAAAGTTTTCTGTAATTAAAATTATATATCTATTCCCGATAAACAAAGTTTTCAGAAAATTTTTTTTTGTCAACGATCCGTTCCTTCCGCTGCGTTTCATGTTTTAATTCCAACAGTTTATTTACTGTAAATGCTATATCAGGCCTGGTCATGGTCAAATATTGTAAAGCTACTATGGTACTTCTACACACAAAGGGCTGATCAAACAAGTCACCATTGGAAAGAGACAACTTCTTACTTGGAGTCATAGGTGTGGGGCAACTCTTGGCAATAAGCATATATGTTTTGGCAAGTAAATCTTGAACATACTTGGTTTGGGTCAAGTAAAGACCAGTTGAATCTCTGCGCTTCAAATCCCAGAAACTAACTGACAAAACTAAGAATTTTCAAGGCGAAGCAGTTATTTAGATCAGTAACAACTTGATTAATTTTAGCAGAATCACTCCCAACAATGAGGATGTCATTCACATAAGCGAGAACATAGAGAACTACTGATGAATCCTTGTAAATAAATAGAGAACTGTCATATTTTGATTTGGAAAAACCCCAGCAAACAAGAGTACTCTTAAGCTTCTCAAACCAGGCACATGGAGCCTGTTTGAGACCACAATGCTATGGAAATCCGGACGTTGGTTAGCTATAACTTACGTACTGATCTTTAGGGAGTTTTGTTATTTTTAATAAGTAGGTAGGGAACTTTAAATTTCAAATGTTATCTAGTCTTAATTTATAGATATTTTTGTTTTACTTTATTTTGTTTGCGAGTTATCTTAGCTCTATATATAGGGAAGAATTTCGTTAGATATAATGCAATGAATTTAGTTCATTCCTGTAAATTGTAGCTTCTGTTTTTCTACCTGGTATCAGAGCGAAACCTCTGAATTAACCTAAAATCAATCTAATATCATGACCAAGACTTCCATGGCTGGTTCGAGCTTAAAATCTGATCTTTGCTTTCAAAATCTGATATCTGCTCCAAGTTCAAATGGAGGAATCAACAACCCAGTCCTTCAAATCATCGGACACAAACTCAATGGAAGAAATTATTTGGAAAAACCAGGCACATGGAGCAGAGTTTGATTTGGAAAAACCCCAGCAAACAAGAGTACTCTTAAGCTTCTCAAACCAGGCACATGGAGCCTGTTTGAGACCACAATGCTATGGAAATCCGGACGTTGGTTAGCTATAACTTACGTACTGATCTTTAGGGAGTTTTGTTATTTTTAATAAGTAGGTAGGGAACTTTAAATTTCAAATGTTATCTAGTCTTAATTTATAGATATTTTTGTTTTACTTTATTTTGTTTGCGAGTTATCTTAGCTCTATATATAGGGAAGAATTTCGTTAGATATAATGCAATGAATTTAGTTCATTCCTGTAAATTGTAGCTTCTGTTTTTCTACCTGGTATCAGAGCGAAACCTCTGAATTAACCTAAAATCAATCTAATATCATGACCAAGACTTCCATGGCTGGTTCGAGCTTAAAATCTGATCTTTGCTTTCAAAATCTGATATCTGCTCCAAGTTCAAATGGAGGAATCAACAACCCAGTCCTTCAAATCATCGGACACAAACTCAATGGAAGAAATTATTTGGAAAAACCAGGCACATGGAGCAGATTTTGATTTGGAAAAACCCCAGCAAACGAGAGTACTCTTAAGCTTCTCAAACCAGGCACATGGAGCCTGTTTGAGACCATAATGCTATGGAAATCCGGACGTTGGTTAGCTATAACTTACGTACTGATCTTTAGGGAGTTTTGTTATTTTTAATAAGTAGGTAGGGAACTTTAAATTTCAAATGTTATCTAGTCTTAATTTATAGATATTTTTGTTTTACTTTATTTTGTTTGCGAGTTATCTTAGCTCTATATATAGGGAAGAATTTCGTTAGATATAATGCAATGAATTTAGTTCATTCCTGTAAATTGTAGCTTCTGTTTTTCTACCTGGTATCAGAGCGAAACCTCTGAATTAACCTAAAATCAATCTAATGTCATGACCAAGACTTCCATGGCTGGTTCGAGCTTAAAATCTGATCTTTGCTTTCAAAATCTGATATCTGCTCCAAGTTCAAATGGAGGAATCAACAACCCAGTCCTTCAAATCATCGGACACAAACTCAATGGAAGAAATTATTTACAATGATCACAATCTGTCATGATTTTCATCTCAAGCCGCTGAAAAGGTAAGTATCTTACAGGCGAGAAAAGGCTCCCACTAAGGAGGACTCGTAGTGCAAAGCTTGGAGGACAGAGAACAATCATGTCATGTCATGGCTAATTAATTCTATGGAGAACAAGATTGGGCAAACTTTTCTTTTCTATGGCATAGCGCAAGAAATATGGGAGGTTATGAAGCAGACATACTCGAATAGTAACAACACAACGGAATTGTTGAAGTTGCAAAACAAATTGTGAGACTTGTGATAAGGTGAGATGGATGTCATCTAGTATTTTAATTTGCTAACTCAATGCTGGCAACAACTGGATCTTTTGAAGAACTGCAATGGATGATAACACTCGGCAAAGGAAAATAGTAGACCAAGAGCGAATTTATTTCAGCAGGCCTTGACAAAAGGCTTGATGAAGTAACAGGGAGAATTTTGGCGATAAAACCATTACCTCCAATCCGAGAAGCATTTGCTGAGGTCAAGAGAGATGAGAGTAGGAAAAAGGCAATGCTCAAGGATGGTATTGCTACAACAATAATGGAAGGTTCAACCCTAGTTACTCTAGGTCCAAACTCCCAATCTTACATGAACTCGGAAAAGAAAGGCCAAAGAACCAGACCACAGTGTGACCATTGCCATAGGCTAGGCCATACTAGAGAAACCTGATGAAAAATACACAGGAAGCCAACAAATTTCAAGCCAAACAACACGCAAGAATAGCCTTAAAAACCTAACCGAGAAAGGAGAGGGATTGTAGCTACTAGTGACGAATCAACATCAACTGAGAATCTGTTCAGTAAAGGGCAATTGAACCTTCTACAGAAGATGTTCGGTGCCAGCTCAACCAACCAAGCCATTGTTGGAACAGGTACAATTGCATAAAAAGGTAAATTTTTTACTACCTTGAGTGTTAAAACAAAGAAAATGTCTCCTTGGATTATAGATTCTAGAGCTTCAGATCATATGACTAGAGGGAAGTCGTTATTTCACCCCTACAGCACCTACCTCGAGGAGTATAAGGTTTGGATAGCTGATGGATCAGTGTCCATAGTTGCAAGAAAAGGGTCTATCATTGTTACAAAAAGTTTCACATTGGATGCAGTACTATTTGTGACAAACCTCACTCATAATCTGCTATCTATAAGCAAACTCACAAAAGATTTAAACTACATTACTAAATTTTATCCCTTTCGCTGTGTATTTTAGGATTCGGGTTCGAGGAAGTTGATTGGCAATGCTAGAGAATGTGAAGGACTTTATCTCCTTAAAATGGACAATTCTCTAGAAAAACAAACTCATAGTGCAAGTTGTTTGGTTATTCCTGCTTTAGTTTCCAAATCTACTAGGGAGTTAGTTTCTATTTGTTATCAAAAAATGTTATGGCACTACATATTAGACCATCCAAATTTTCAATATTTGAATCAGTTGTTTCCATCTTTATTCATTAACAAAAGTTTGAGTAATTTTCATTGTGAAGTGTGCTAACTGTCCAAACATTGTCGAAATACTTATCCTGCACAACATTATAAGGCATCTCACCCATTTTTTGTAATATATAGTGACATATGGGGACCCTCAAGAATTGATAATATTTCAAGAATACGATGGTTTATCTCATTTGTTGATGATCATACTAGATCCACCTAGATTTTCCTAATAAAAGAGAAGAACGAAGCAAGTACCATTTTCAAAAATTTTCAATCTATGATTGAAATACAATTTCAAACAAAAATTCAAGTCTTTTGCATATATAATCTGAGAGAATTATTCATCTTAGTTCTTGTGTTGTCACTCCACAACAAAATGGGATTGCAGAATGAAAAACCTAGCATCTGTTAGAAGTTGCTAGGGCTCTTATGTTCACTTCCAATGTCCCAAAAACTTTCTCGGGGGAAGGCATACTCACAACAACATATCTTATCAATAGCATGCCCTTTAGGATTCTTGGGTTGAAAACACCTATAGAGTCCCTTACCAAAATTTTTCCTCATACCCAAATTGTGTCCTCAATTCCCTTAAAATTTTTTAGGTGTTCAGCCTTTGTCCATGTTCTTTCACAATATAGAAGTAAACTAGAACCCAAGGCCATAATATGTCTATTCCTAGGATATTCAGCTACTCAAAAAGGGTACAATTGTTATTCTCCTACTATGAAAAAATTCCTTGTTTCAATAGAGGTCATATTCTTTGAACATCAACCATTTTTCCCTAAAACTGATCTTCAAAGGGAAAAGGTGTGACTCAAGATCAGTTTTGGGAAATAGATTTGTCAAGTCCAGCTTTATCCATACCTGAACTCAGAGCCATGTCTTGTTGGTTGACCCATGTCAGCTCCTAATCCTACATTCTCCACTCTTCTAAATTTGTCACAACAGAAGTTAGCTCAGTCTCAGTCATTCTCAAACACCATTCAAAGTCCAAATCTATCACAACATGAGTAATAACAAAAAGTGTAAGGTTTGTCTCCCCTAAAACATCCAGTTCAACAACTTGCAAATCCACCTAAGTTTCTTGTTTATTCAAGGAAGCATAAACAACAGGGAATGAAGCATCCCACAGGTGAACAACATTGTTAGAATTAGACTCAAGCATAGCAATCTCAAAAATCCTACAAGGTAATGCAGTCTCTGAATCATGTAGTGAAAATGCTTGTAGTGACCTTAATGTGCCTATTGCTATGAGGAAGGTTGTTCAAACTTGTAGAAAGCATCCAATTTCCAATTTTGTGACATATGAGAAATTGTCTTCTAATTATTTTGTATTTATCATTAATTTATGCTGTGAGAAAATTTCAAGCAGTATACAGGAGGATCTCAAAATACCAGAATGGAGAATGATAGTAAACGAAGAAATGGGTGCTCTTAAAAAGAATGGCACATGGGAACTCTCAAAATTGCCAACTAGCAAGTAACCCGTAGGCTATAAATGAATATTTAGTGTGAAGTATGAGGTAGACGTAAGCATAGATCGATATAAGGCAAGACTCATGGCAAAAGGGTTTACACAAACCTATGAAATAGATTACCATGAAACCTTAGCCCTTAGTTGCTATACAAAATACAATATGGCTCCTATCATCTATTGTAGCAAATTTAGACTGGCCTCTCCATCAACTTGACGTGAAGAATGCTTTCCTAAATGGAGACTTAGAGGATGAAGTGTAGATGGAGATTCCCCCTGGTTTCAAGAATGTAGAGAATAACAACAAAGTGTGCAAGTTACATAAATCTCTTTATGGCTTGAAACAATCCCCACTAGCATAGTTTGACCGATTTACAAAGGTAGTAAAGGAGGTTGTTCATTCCCACGGACAATCAGGCCATACACTCTTTTTTAAGCATTCTCAAGACAAAGTTACTATTCTTATTGCGTATATGGATTACATTATTTGCACAAGAAATTATTGAGAGGAGATGGACAAGTTGAGGACAATCTTGGCTAAAAATAAAAATAAAAACAAAAAATAAGAACATTGTCAAGCAGGCCCTTAATGGGTTCTCCTCTTTCAAATTATGCATGGGGCAGGTTCCTTTATGGTGTAACTGTCTTTGATGCCATTGATGTTGTTTGCAGTGCTATTGGCGTTTGGAAAGCGCATGGATTGGAAACTGTTATACCAGTGGTGTCTGCAGCAACGTAAGAATGTTTAGACCTCAAGGAACAAGGTTTTTTTTTTTTTTTTTTTCTTTTTTTGTAAACACAAGGAACAAGGTTTTGTGATGAGAAACAAGGAAAAAAGTGGATTTGCTTCTTTCGAAATTAAAGTAACAGGTGTAGAATAAAATTTTACATTATTTTTGTAGGAAATTTTGAAGAAAAAGGAATATCGAGAGAAGTCTAGAATAGGCTTCTGATTGAGTGAAGCTCAACCACCACAATGTTGAGGCTTGCATTGTATTTACATTAAGTTAGTTGTACGTCAATATAAGAGCTGTACAGTTACAACTAACAACAACTCAGCAACAGTTACAACTAAAATATAACCTCCCAAGCTCAGACTGACCTACTCTCAGTACGCCCCCTCAAACTGGAGGGAGATTTTATCTGCAGACAGTTTGCTTCTTAAGTATACAAATCTAGACTCATGTAATGGTTAGCATCGGCAATCTGCTCTTCAATAGCGACATAACGAGTGTGAACCTCTTTACTAGAGATCTTCTCTCGAATAAAGTGCACATCCACTTCAATATGTTTTGTGCGTGAATGAAACACTGGATTTCATACTAGTGAGCCAGCTCTAAGATTGTCACACCAAAATACTGCACATGGAGGATCAACAGAAACATGCAACTTTTGTAACAAGGTTTGTAACCACATAACTTCAGTAGTGGCCAAGGCTAAAAGATCGATATTCAGATTCAGTACTCAATCGTGCAACTACTTTCTGCTTCTTGGAGCTCCAAGCAACAATATTGCCACCAAAATAAATTGCATAACCATTGGTTGGTCTTTGGCCATCAATACAACTCGCCCGGTCAGTATCTGCATGGCCCTCAAGAACAAATCGATGAGCTGGTCTACATGCAAGACCAAAATGCAAAGTATTCTTTAGATATCTGAGAACACGCTTACATCCCTTCCAATGATCAACAGTTAGAGCTTGTAAATATTGACCAAGTTTATTTACTGTAAATGCTATATCAGGCCTCGTCATGGTCAAATATTGTAAAGCTACTATGGTACTTCTACACACAGAGGGCTGATCAAACAAGTCACTATTGGAAAGAGACAACTTCTTACTTGGAGTCATAGGTGTGGGGCAACTCTTGGCGGTAAGCATATATGTTTTGGCAAGTAAATCTTGAACATACTTGGTTTGGGTCAAGTAAAGACCAGTTGAATCTCTGCGCTTCAAATCCCAGAAACTAACTGACAAAACCAAGAATTTTCAAGGCAAAGCAGTTATTTAGATCAGTAACAACTTGATTAATTTTAGCAGAATCACTTCCAATAATGAGGATGTCATTCACATAAGCGAGAACATAGAGAACTACTGATGAATCCTTGTAAATAAACAGAGAACTGTCAGATTTTGAGTTGGAAAAACCACAGCAAACAAGAGTACTGTTAAGCTTCTCAAACCAGGCACGTGGAGCCTGTTTGAGACCACAATGCTATGGAAATCCGGACGTTGGTTAGCTATAACTTGTATCCTGATCTTTAGGGAGTTCAGTTATTTTTTATAAGTAGCTAGGGAACTTTAAATTTCAAATGTTATCTAGTCCTAATTTATAGGTATTTCTGTTTTACTTTATTTTGTTTGTGAGTTATCTTAGCTCTCTATATAGGGATGTATTTCATTAGATATAATGCAATGAATTCAGTTCATTCCAGCAAATTGCAGCTTCTGTTTTTCCACCTGCTATCAGAGCAAAACCTCTAAATTAACCTAAAATCAATCTGACATCACGGCCAAGACTTCCATGGCTGGTTCGAGGGATGCAAGATCTTCTAAAGTCACTTAAAATCTGATCTCTGCTGCAAGTTCAAATGGAGGAATCGACAACCCAGTCCTTCAAATCACTGGACACAAACTCAATGGAAGAAACTATTTACATTGATCACAATTTGTCATGATTTTCATCTCAGGCCGTGGAAAGGATGAGCATCTCACAGGCAAGAAAAAGGCTCCCGCTAAGGAGGACTAGCAGTACAAAACTTGGAGGATAGAGAACAATCATGTCTTGTCATGGCTAATTAATTCTATAGAGAACAATATTGGGCAAACTTTTCTTTTCTAGAGCACAACGCAAGAAATATGGGAGGTTATCAAGCAGACATACTCGGATAGTGAGAACACAACGAAATTGTTCAAGTTGCAAAACAAATTGCGAGACCTGTGACAAGGTGAGATGGATGTTATCAATATTTTAATTTGCTAACTCAGGAATGGAGCTGCCTAGATGATAACACTTGGTACAAGGAAATAGTAGACCTAGAACGAATTTTTGCATTTTCAGCAGGCCTTGACAAAAGCCTTGACGAAGTAACAGGGAGAATTTTGGTGACAAAACCATTACGTCCAATCCGAGAAGCTTTTTTTAAGGTCTAGAGAGAGGAGAGTAGGAAAAAGGTAATGCTCAAGGATAGTACTACTGCAACAACAGTGGAAGGTTCAACCCTAGTTACTCAAGGTCCAAACTCCCAATCTTACACAAACTCGGAAAATAATGGCCAAAGAACCAGACCACAGTGTGATCATTGCCATAGGCTAGGCCATACTAGAGAGACATGATGGAAAATACACGGGAAGCCAGCAAATTTCAAGCCAAACAACACCCGAGACTTGCCTTAAAAACCTGACTGAGAAGGGAAAGGAATTGTAGGCACTAGTCACAAATCAACATCAACTGAGAATCTGTTCAGTAAGAGGCAATTAAACTTTCTACAGAAGATGTTCGGTGCCAGCTCAACCAACCAAGCCATTGTTGGAATAGGTACAATTGCATAAAAGGTAATTTTTTTACTGCCTTGAGTGTAAAAACAGAGAAAACATCTCCCTGGATCATAGATTCTGGAGCTTTAGATGACATGACTAGAGATAAGTAGTTATTTCACTCCTACAGCACCTGCCTCGAGGAGTATAAGGTTTGGATAGCTGATGGATTAGTGTCCACAATTGTAGGAAAAGGGTCTATCACTGTTACAAAAAGTCTAACATTGGATGCAGTACTATTTGTGCCAAACCTCTCTTATAATCTGCTATCTATAAGCAAACTCACAAAAGATTTAAACTACATTACTAAATTTTATCCCTCTCGCTGTGTATTTCAGGATTCGGGCTCGAGGAAGATGATTGGCAATGCTAGAGAATGTGAAGGCCTTCATCTCCTTAAAGTGGACGGTTCTCTTGAAAAGCAAACCTATAGTGCAAGTTGTTTGGTTATTCTTGTATTAGTTTCCAAATCTACTAGGGAGTTAGTTTCTATTTCTAATAAAAAAATGTTATGGCACTACATGTTAGGCCATCCAAATTTTCAATGTTTGAAATAGTTGTTTTCATCTTTATTCATTAATAAAGGTTTGAGTAATTTTCATTATGAAGTGTGGTAATTGTCCAAATATTGTCAAAATACTTATCTTGCACAACAATATAAGGCATCTCACCCTTTTGTTGTAATACATTGTGACATATGGGGACCCTCAAGAATTGATAATATTTTAGAAATATGATGGTTTATCTTATTTGTTGATGATCATACTAGATCCACCTGGATTTTTGTAATAAAAGAGAAGAACGAAGCAGGTACCATTTTAGAAAATTTTCATTCCATGATTGAAACACAATTTCGAACAAAAATTCAAGTCTTTCATACAGATAATGCGAGAGAACACTTTGAGTCAATTTTGGGAAAATATTGAAAGAAAATGGTACTATTCATTATAGTTCTTGTGTTGTCACTCCACAACAAAACGGGATTGCAAAAAGAAAAACCTGGCATTTGTTAGAAGTTGCTAGGGCCCTTATGTTCACTTCCAATGTTCCAAAAAATTTCTCAAGGGAAGCTGTATTCACAGCAGCATATCTTATCAATATAATTCCCTCTAGGATTCTCGAGTTGAAAACACATATAGAGTCCCCTACCAGAATTTTTCCTCATACCCAAATTGTGTCCTCAATTCCCTTAAAAATTTTTAGGTGTTTAGCCTTTGTCCATGTTCTTTCACAACATAGAAGTAAACTAGAAGTCAAGGCCGCAAAATGTCTGTTCCTTGAATATTCAACTACTTAAAAAAGGTACAAGTGTTATTCTCCTGCTATGAAGAAATTCTTTGTTTCCATGGAGGTCATATTCTTTGAACGTCAACCATTTTTCCTAAAAACTCACCTTTAAGGGGAGATGGTGTGACTCAAGATCAGTTTTGGGAAATAGATTAGCCAAGTCCAGCTTTATCCATACTTGAAGCCACCAAGTCCAACTCAGAACCATGTCTTGTTGGTTCACCCATGTCATGTAATGACCCTCATTATATGGCCGTTAATTAACTTCATAATCTCAATACTTGAACATATTTTAATATAAGGTCCTTAAATTTGCGGAATAATTTTTTTTTTTTTAAAAACAAACATTGAAGTGAGTTCTTAACATCGTAATAGTAATTTCTCAAACGTGATTAAAACGTGATAACAATTATTTCTTTTAAACATAACCACAGTTTCTAAAGACTTAATTCATCACATCATATATTTACTTCTTAAATCGTAGCCATAAAAACTCCTTAAAACTTATCCTTTAAACATAGAGATAGTTATTTAAAAAAAAAACTATTACTTTTAACACATATTTTAATTTAAATAAATCTATTTCGAAAACAATTCAAAATCTAATACCATTATAAAATCCTATTTTAAATGCTCTTCAATGCTTTCACAGATTATTTATATATTTTACTCGTAATTTATTATCTTAAAACTAACATAATAATTTTCTTAAAACTTAGTCTTCTTAAAATTAAACATAACAATAATTTCTTATAATGTATTTATTTAAATCTAACATATTAGTTTTCTTAAAGCATAACCATATAGACTTTCATAATAACATATTCATAAAACAATTTCATCAAGAACCTTACTTATTCTAACATAAAACTCGTACGGTCATTTTCATTCTAAACGATCTTATAATTTTCTGACCTAAAAATTCATGCACATTTGTTATATTTTCTAATACAACATTTTTAAATCTTAACATTCTATAAACCAGGATAGTATGACTACAACCCCAGTTTCCAAAAACTTGCATACATAATCTTATTTACTTTTTAATGCATACTTAATTTCATAAAATAGAAACATGCACAATTTCATAAAGTTATAAATACAGAAATGTTACATTTGCATGAGCGGTATCCATTCCCATCTCCATTGTTCGTACGCCACTTGCTACTGCATAGTCAAGTGATGCTGACAGGTTTCTTACCTACAACATAAACACACTAAATGAGCTTTTGCTAAGCAAGTAGGAAATTCAACTCGCAAAACAAATTTGAAGATCATTTGATAAATCAATGCATGATCATTTTATGCTTGCTTATCAATTTGTTTTATGCTTAGTTATTCAAACTTTATCTTAACTTACTATTTGGGCCCAAGTAATCGTACCAGTTGCGCGCGCGATCAACAGGATGTTAGCGTTTGTAAGGTCCCAACGACACCGTGACCAATTATAATTTATTACTTTAACATGGAACCTCCCTGTGGGTCGAGAGGTTGGTACAACACCCTTAACTTATCTTACTTAGTTTCACTTGTATTATTATGTGTATGTAGTATGACATGTTACTACATAATGCTACATATCAATACTAAAAACAAGCATAATTGAAAGCAAGTAAATAGTATGTTTTAACACAGTACACATCATTCATAACTTCAGAAGATGCTAACTCATCGTATCTTAGATACAAATACATGTCATAATTACAACAGGACATATCACTGAACATGCATTTCATATTTTTAGAAATCATGTAAAAACAGTTTGATTTAAAAATTGTTCACACTGTAGACGAGATTCCTACTTTCCTGTTTCAGTGAAGTAGGCTTCCTTATAGATTCTGAATTCCTTCTTTTCTAATGGAAACAAATCTATACAAAATGTCCATTTGGAGTGTGTAAGAATACTTCATTTTATGCTATTTAGATTTTATCATAACCACAAGAATTTGATCACTCTATTAGATCGTAAATTCTTTTATCAATTGATCATGGATTTCACCATTTCTATCACAAGGATTATTTTTACTAAATCCTCATAATATTTAAACTTTTCCTTAATTGCTATTTGTTCGTATCCAAGTTGATAATTAATTAATTATCTATCACCGTTAAATCTGTGAGAGTTTAATCCATAAAATTAGACATTTTCTAAATTCAGGATTCTTATCTTAAGTCCTCATTGGGCTTATTTTAAATCCATTTAATGGTTCATAATTATTTTTAAGCCCGTAAGCCCAAATATGACATCATAACGTCATATACATTCTAGCGATAAGTTATGTTCCGCATGGCAGTTTAGGTTAAAACGGGCGTTGGAGCCATACCTAACATCATGGCATTAAAGTTCTATCGTATTGGGTTTTTATGCTTGCTGAAATAATGTTCAAATGAAAACTATTAAAGTTTATCTTTGAAATTCTTACCCATTTAGCTTAGAATTTTAAATAAAAATCGCTCTATAAAATAATGCCCGAAATTGTTAAACCACTAAATATCAGGCCTATATAACCTTTCAAGAGTACTATAATTTCTTGATTTAGTGAAAAATTAAATTTTAAAGTCACACGATCTTTGTTTGCAAAAACTGGTACCGGTAGAGTAGTTTTGGAAAATTTATGTGAAATCATATATTAAACACAAATTTTCTTTTGAAGTTTTTCCTCCACAGAAGTCACTCATTTTTTTAAATGTGTGTTTCAATAATTATCTTGTTTGTTTTTAAAGTACCCATTACTATTTTTCTTTGATAAAATTGCTTCCCGGTTAAAACTTTGAAAATTTTACCAATTAAAAGTTTTGACTGTTTTTATATGTCCGAATTAAAGTCCAATTTAAAAGCAGTATTTCACAAAAATTTCTTCACAAAAGTTCTTCATTTTGTTGCAAACTAAAACTTTTATGTTTGAAAAAAATTATAATTCAGCCTTGAAATGACCCAAAGCTTGCAAACAGTTTTCTATGCAAAAATGTAGTTTTTTGGACTGTTTTGGAAAACTGCCTATAACTTTATTTTAGAGGCAGATTTTGGAGAAAATTGCTTCACAAAAGTTGTTCATCTCATCGAATTCTAAAACTTTCATGTTTGGAAAAAAATAAAATTCTGAACCAAAATGGCCCGAAAATGGTAAAATAGTTCCAGCAGTTTTTGGGAGTGCTGGAACTGTTTGGCAGTTTTTTGCAAATTGCATTTACACAGTTTTTGGGGCTACCTTTAGGCAGTTTTTGGATAGCTTTTGGGCAGTCCAGTAAAACTGCTTGGAAAGCCTATTTAGAGTCAAAACTATATTTTTTCATAGTCACTTGTTTTTGTTCAAAACGTCAAAAACTAAAAGTCTCGTGTTCGGTAAAGTTTTAAAAATCGATTCTGAGGCTTCTGTTTATGCGTTCAAAGTTTGTGGAAAATTTTTCCACAAACCAAAACTTGTAAAAAACATAATTCTAACATGCCATGACTAACTTTTACATCACATACAAGCACAAACCATAATAAACACTCTTAAATAATTATTACAACATATTTGCTCACCCAATCATTAAATCTCTTGTAAAGTCATAAACTTTAACCTTAAGAAATTTATGGGAAAGTTTAGATTACTTACCCTTTATGACGACTCTTAGATGGGTGATCTTAAAACTTAAAGCTTCTCCTTTTCTTCTTCTGGGATCAACACTAAAACAAAATTTAATCATATAA
Organism: Artocarpus heterophyllus; assembly: GCA_025403435.1. Lineage (NCBI taxonomy): Eukaryota > Viridiplantae > Streptophyta > Magnoliopsida > Rosales > Moraceae > Artocarpus > Artocarpus heterophyllus. The sequence goes on from CM046337.1 coordinate 36,713,351, forward strand.
AAGTCTAGCTTGTTTTGGCCTTTATATAAAGGCTATCTAAGTAGAATATTTTCTTCTCTTTGTTAGAAAAAGAAATGGGAAGAAAATGGATATTACCTTGTTCCAATGTTCTATCACCACCTTTGTCTTCTTTTTCTACTCTTTCTTTGTTGACTCTTAATTTTGTGATTTGCAAGTAGTGGAGATTAGTTTGGAATTTGGCTTGTTTTGGATTTAGGCTTTAGGAGAAAGTTTAGAAACACAAAACTTTCTTTCTTGGAGGCCCTGAATACACATTGTATGTAATGACCGAGAAAAATCCTAGAATTAAATAATGTAATTTACATATTTAAATCAAGGATTTTCCTCGACACATTATCTATGAATTTCGTGAGTAAAGAATTTATGGAATTAATATACGAATATTCCAAAAATTCTATAATGGATTCTATAGTTAAGTTAATTAACTATCGAAATTCAATAAATGAATTGATAAATTCAACCATTACTATGACGGAATAATTTATCTGTAAAGAACTTGAGAATTTAATTATGAGAAGTTTCGAGTACAGTATTAAGTTAGCAATGTATCGAGAAACACTCTAACGCAAATTAATCCTTAATTGCAAAATTAGTCAAAAATTGAGCTACGCGAGTAGCCATAATGACAAAAAAATACTATGCAAACTCTAACAGTAACACTGTTAAAAACTATGTCATTATAGAGTTTAGATACTGAAAAAGTCACATTTGGATTTTTATTAAGTTTAAAATTAATTTTTAGACTTAATGCAGTCAAAAACAAATACGCAATTAAACTTTGATTGTTATCTGTTCATACTGCGATCAGTGTATCACAGTATTAGAAAAATAAAGAAGACCTATCAGGTAATAAAATTTCACGTTAGCTATGTTAATTATTACTGACAGTATAAAATTTACTTGCTTAAGCTTTTCTTACAAGAAAAGCCAAAGTACCCACAAAAGGTGCTTCCAAAATAATCATTGTACTTCATGTAATTATTTTGTTTCACCCACCACTCCACCTTACCTCATGATGGCACCAACCTTGAGGGAGTTTTTAGCTTAATTTAAGCTAAAATTAGTCCTAATCAAAGCCACTTAAGACTTAATTAACCATGAATTAGAAAGTGAGATTAGATTAAACTAAGGCTATATATAGAGAACTCAAGCCATGATATACAACTTTTACACTTTTCCCTTCTTCTTCCCACTCCCACCCGTGCATTTCAAGAAGAAAAAGCCAAAACAATTTCCCATTTCTCATTCCCATGTCTTTCCACCAATTACCCCAAGCTCCCAAGTGACAAAAAAAAAAAAAAAATTCCCATTTCTTTTCTTCCTCCACCGTGCATGCCAGGTGGTTTCAAGAAGAAAGTTTTGTGCTTCAAAACTCCTTTCAAAAACCAAGCAAAGGTCAAGCTCACATCAAGCTATTTTCTTAAACACTTCACATCATTATCCCAACTCAAGATCTACTCCTACTTAGAAGAAGAAGATAAACATAGTGGAAATTTTAGAACATTGGGATTAAGGTAATATCTGCACCTTTACTTTCTTTCTATTTTCCTTAGCAAAGAAAAGAAAACATGTTGCCTAGATAGTATATATGTGATGGCCAAAATATGTTAGATTTTTCACATGAAAAAGTTTTGTCTTAGTGTTGATCCAAGAGGAAGAAAGAGTGGAACTAGAAGTTTTAAGATCACCCACCTAAGAGTTGTCATCAAGGGTAAGCAATCTAAGCTTTTCCTTAAATTTCTCAAGGATAAAGTTTATAAGTTAATGAGAGATTTCATGATTGGGTGAGAAAATATGTTGTAATAATTATTTATGTGCTAATTAGTTAAGTTTATGCTTGTATGTCATGTAAAAAGTTAGTATTTACGTGTTAGAATTATGTTTTTGTAAGTTTTGGTTCGTGGAAATTTTTTCCACAAACTTTGAACTCATAAACGGAGGCCTTAAAATCGATTTTTAAAACTTTACCGAACACGAGACTTTTAGTTTTTGACGTTTTGAACAAAAACCCGTGACTGCGAAAAAACACAGTTTTGACTCTAACTAGGCTTTCCGAGCAGTTTTATTGAATTGCCTAAAAACTGTCCAAAAACTGCCTAAAGGCAGCCCCAAAAACTGCTTAAATGCAGTTTGCAAAAAACTGCCAGCTGTTCCAGCAGTGCTGGAACTGTTTTACTATTTTTGGGCTGCTTTGGGTTCGAATTTTATATTTTACCAAACACAAAAGTTTTAGATTTTGACGAGAGGAACAACTTTTGTGAAGAAATTTTCTCCAAAATCTGCCTCTAAAATACAGTTATAGACAGTTTTCCAAAACAGTCCAAAAGCGTAGAAAAATGTTTTTAAGTTTCGGGTCGTTTCGAGACCGCATTACAATTTTTCCAAACATAAAAGTTTAAGTTTGCAACAAAATGGAGAACTTTTGTGAATTACTGCTTTTAAATTGGACTTTAAATTGGACATAAAAATAGTCAAAACTTTTAATTGGTAAAAATTTCAAAGTTTTAACCGGGAAGCAATTTTGCCAAAGAGAAATGGTAACTGGTACTTTAAAAACAAACAAGAAAATTATACAAACACACATTTAAAAACAAGTGACTTTTACGAGGAAAAACTTTGAAAGAAAATTTGTGTTTAATAAACGATTTCATATAAATCTTCCAAAATTACTCCACCGGTACTAGTTTTTACAAACAAAGATCGCGTGACCTTAAGATTTGACTTTTCACTAAATCAAGAAATTATAGTACTTTTGAAAGTTATATAAGCCCAAGATTTATTGGGTTAACAATTTTAGGTAATATTTTATAGAGTGATTTTTATTTGAAATTCCAAGTTAAATGGGTAAGAATTTCAAAGACAAACTTTAATAGTTTTCAATTGAACATTATTTCAGCAAGCATAAAATCCCGATACGATAGAACCTTAATGCCACAATGTTAGGCATGGGTCCAACGCCCATTTCAGTCTAAAATGCCATGCGGAACACAATCTATCGGTAAAATGTATATGACGTTTTGATATCATTTTCAGGCTTACGAGCTTAAAAAATAATTATGAACCCATTAAATGGAATTAAAATAAGCCCAATGAGGACTTTAGATAAGAATCCTGAATTTAGAAAATGTCTAATATAATGGATCAAAGTCTCACAAACTTAACAATGATAGATAATTAATTAATTAATTAACTATCAACTTGGATACGAACAAATGGCAATTAAGGAAAAGTTTAAATATTATGAGGATTCAGTAAAAATAATCCTTATGATAGAAATGGTGAAATCCATGATCAATTGATAAAAGAATTTACGATCTACTAAAGTGATCGAATTCTTGTGGTTATGCTAAAATCTAAATAGCATAAAATGAAGTATTCTTACATACTCCAAATGGGCATTTTGTACAAATTTGTTTCTAATAGAAAAGAAGGAATTCAGAATCTATAGGGAAGCCTACTTTACTAAAATAAGTAAGTAGAGATCTCACCTACAGTATGAATAGTTTTAAAAATAAATTAATTTTAAATATTTTCATAAAATTTATGAAAATGCATGATCAGTGATTTGTTATACTGTTATATGTTATGATGTGATGTGTTATATGACATGATGTGAAGTGTTATGATGAGGATGATATGATTAATGTGTGATGTATGCAATATATAAATTATGTTGTTTAATCACCTTCAAGTCAAGTATGATTATGATTTACGATTCATGAATTACAAAATTGTGATGTTATGTAGTGATAAATCATACTGCATACATACAATAAGACAAGTGAAACTTATAAGACAAGTTAAGGGTGTCGTACCAACCTCCCAACCCACGGGGAGGCTCCATGTTAAAGTAATGAATGATCTTGATGTCGTTGGGACCTCGCGAACCCTAACTTCCCAAGACTCGCGCACAATCGATACGATCACTCGGGCCCAAAGTAAGAAGATAAGTTACAACTTAAATAATTAAGCATAAATCAAGTTGATAAGCAAGCATAAAATTCTCATACATATTTTTATTAAAATGATTTTTAATTATGTTTTGCGAGGCTAATTTCCTACTTGCTGAGCGAAAGCTCATTTAAGTATGTTCATGCTGTAGGTAAGAAAAACCTATCAGCGACACTTGATAGGCAGTGGTGAGCGGTGGACGAATGGTGAAGATGAGAATGGATACCGCTCACGCAATGTAATATTTTTGCATTATTATTTTACGAATTTATGCATGTTTTATTTTACAAAATTTTGTATGCTTACACTTTACAAAAATTATGTGCATATGAATAAGTAAATAATTTACGTAATTATGTTTTAAAAACCGAGCTTGTGATTACACAACCTTGGTCCAGAGGATTTTAAAGTTTAAAAATGTTGCAATAGTTAATGCAACAAATGCACAAAATTTGTAAGAAAGAAAATTATAAGTTCATTTAGAATTACAAAGGATTAATGAAGTTTTACATTAAGTTAAGAAATGAATTTTATGAATATGTTTTATGAAATCATTATGAAAGTTAAAAAGAAAAGCTTTAAGAAATTAGTATCTTAAACTTAAAAGTTAAGTTATAAGAAATTATGTTTTGTTTAGTAAAGAAGGTTGACTTTAAGAAAATAATACGATATCTTTAAGACGTTAAAATTATAAGCAAAAATATATAATAATTGCTAAGAAAGTTTTGGAGAGCATTTAAATGGGATTTTATTTTAATATTTAATTTAAATTTTGTCTTGAAAATAGTTTTATCTAAATTGAGAAATGTCCTTAAAGTAATAGTTGCTAAATAGTTACTCTTATGTTTAAAAAGGAAAAGTTCAAGAAAATTACTATGGTTATATTTCAAGAAATTAACGTTATGAGTTATTTGAAGGATGATGAGCTTTTAGAAATTATGATTATGTTAAAACATAATGATTATTATATTGTTTAAGGTTCTATGTTGATAATTCTTTATTACCAAGAATTCCTTTGTTACTAAGTTTTGGGGAAACAATTATTATTTCCTCTAAGGCATTATGTTTAAGGATTCAACAGCAAGAATCCATTTAAAAAAAAATATTCCGCAAATTTATGTACTTTATTCGTAAGTATATTTAAGTTCATGAACATGTTTACGTTAAGTGACGGCCACGTAGGGCGGGTCGTTGCAGTTGGTATCAGAGTCGGTATCCTGCCATCCTACTTCACATCGTCACAAGTCTGCTTCGCCTTAGTCCAAGTAAGTTATGTTAATTGAATGTTAAGATAAGTTACGTTAAATGATACTTGCCGATTTTTCATGTAATGGCAATCAAGCTATCGGCATGCAAGTACGATTTTAGATGTCCTGTCATGGTCCAACGTCAAGCTTTGCCATCAAGATGCCTCAAATCAGGGGAAGCGATATTGGGTGCTAACTTCCTAAGCAAGTAGGACAACTCCTAGAATTACATGAACGCTCGAACCAACACTTAGAGATGGTTGACACTCAAAGTACAATACGAGCGAGAATATTTGGATTTACAACCACAAAATTGGTAGATTGACGAGTCGATAGAGGATCTAAAGGTTTCACAGAATCTTCTCCAGATTTAAAAAAAAATGATTAATAAATCTCACTAATTTTAATGTAATGTTTTCAATTATTATATTACAAAAAAAAAATAAAAAATAAGTGATAACAAAATAGACATTTTCTAAACTTCTTTCCTCTTTTTCTCAAGATTTGCTTTTTATTTGTAATTTATCTCTCATTCCACTATATTAAATATGGAGCTACGATCAAGGTGGTTACGCCTCATAAAGGAAAAGAAGCCGCAAGTTCTTCATGGCATAATTACCAACCCATGACCAAAGCCGCCCCTCATGCAGCATACAAGCAAATCTTCACAAAAGCCGATTCTACAAGCGGATGGACAATACGCTACACTTTGCCACGAGAATAAAGGAAGTCACAAATAGGACACGTAAGGGACATAAGAACGCAGCCTTCCTCAAAGCATTACCACCAAAGGTGAGGATGTCAAGACATTTCTTTGAGGCACGAACGACTACTTAGTCAGAAAGAATTTTCCAGCTTGGACCATTAACAAGGACATGGATATCTGATTTAGAGATGACGTAAAAGAATAATTAGACATAGTACCACTACGGGGCTAGTAGTGAGACACGCCATACAATTGATCAAGTATACGTATAGTATACAAATAAGATTTATGTGTGAAAAATAGAAGTTTTGATGGGAAGAACTTCATGTTATGTGACCCACTAGAGGCAAGTCAAGTCTCGGTCTCAACAACGGTCTATGATTTGCAAAGATTGCTAACAAAGAAAGGGTTTAGCAATTTCATGATATGAAAGTATGATTGACACATGTATGAATGTTACAAACTATGATTGTTGTATGTATTATAAACGCAATGTGACCCATGAATATGATATGAAATAGTTGCCAACAAAAGTGAAATGTATAGCAACTCCATGATATGCAAGTATGAACGTTATGCATATGCATGATAAGAATATGCATGACATGAGTATGAATAAAATGTAAGCATGACATGTGAAAGTATGATATGAATGACATATATATGTATGATATGTTTATGAATATGATATGTATGTATGATACGTGTATGAAGTTATAATTGATGTTTGTTATTTGGATTATAAACATGATATTGTTTATAAGTACCATAAAATGCATAATAAATATGCATGATTAAGCCCATGAGGAACCCATTAAGGACTTAACGTCTTAGATTACAATAAAATAATAGATTCCATAGAATCGTCGCTTCAGTAAGGATAGATACACAGATCCTTATAAGAAATGGGATATAAGCAGAAGTTCAAGATATAAGAGAAGAACTTCCTAGAGGTCACAGACTGTCTATGGGTGGTTACTTCTAAACTAGTATCCGACCAAACAGACCCCACAATAGTGATCTCAGGATGAGACAATTTCCTCCCCAATCCACTGATAATATATATATATATATGCATATATATTGGAAAAAAGAGAATAAACAATAAATAAGTTATGTGGATCAGTCGAACACCATCCTATAAGAAGTTAAGATCATGATAAGAAGAGATTAAAGAAGCAAAGTTGCTTCCACATACCCAAGAGATGTAAGTAACATCACAAGGATATTAGAAAAGAATAAGAATGATAATGTACAGTCATGATTATACCGGGTTAAGAAATAAGAGAGGAAAAGACTGCAGGATAATTCAAAATCTAAACCCCTATAATAGAGCTACAAAACTCCAATAGAGTAACCATAACAAATGGAAACCAATAGGAATTTCCAAACAAAAGAATACAGTCCATCATATGAATCGATGACATCTAGTCATCAATAGCTAGAGAGCCCAGTTTAAGATAAGTAGGTAGATGTGTTCTTTCAAGAACACAGTCTACTATGTAATTAAATGACCCTTTGTCATCAACAAGTAGCAAACCAATTTAAGACAAATAGACAGAGATGTCCACTTAAGATAGCAAATATAAGATTCTTAGCCGGAGCAGTAAGCTTACACAATCCAGGCTACTAAGCTAAGAAGGCCATCTCAAGTAGAAATGGTTCCCCCCTCTAGTTAACGAAGTCTTTAGATAAGACAAGACTCTTGGAATAAGCAAGATCAGAGACGTTAGAGTCAAACATTAAACCTTCACTAGAAACAGATGCTATGGAATACGGGCATAGGGATAATAAAAACCCTTTGACTAGCTAAGACGTGCTATATTGTGGGAAAATCCTCTAGAATTAGTGGTAGAGAATACTAATGAGAGTATTGCTCAACCTTTTAAGAAAAACTCAGTTATGTAGCCAATGGTCAGAGTAATCCTAAGTTATTTTCATAAAATATATATATATAAGTGTGCTTAGCACGTAAAAAAAGCCCAACCATGACATCAGCCTAATAGCAAAAATTTTTGTGACTCTTAGCAAGAGACCTCCAAAGTTGAGACTATGAAGTTGTAGCAAGTCCCTCAAGAAATGATAGACATGACGGAGTGGTCTCCTTCGAGAGCATCGATGCGACCTCTTCGATAGGAGTGTAAATAGTAAGAATTAGAGGACTGATGATGTTTGGACAATATGATTAGTAAGTTTAAAAGTACGATGTCGAGGCTTGGGATGTAGCGGCGGTTTAAGGGCCATTTATACGCCCCTCCCGACGCCAAATAGAAAGGTGTGCTAATATTAAGATTAGAGATAGTATGCAGGGAGGATGACACATATAGTGTCTACCAAGTAAAATTGCGCATCTTAGGATAGTTTTATAGGCATGTCTCAACATTAGGAATTACACAATAGACAAGTAAGGCTTGTTGCCCTTCCAATGGCAATAGAACCGATAGGATTTGCCATAATTATTATGATACAGTAAGACACATACCTCGAGTAAGGTCAAGAATAGGTGTCCAGCACAAATTATTCATCTAAAAGATAGATAAACATTAAAAAAAAAAATCGATTGATTTCTTTCTGATAAAATATTGTAGCCATCAAAACTAATGACCTATAAGTATACCCTCTATTACATCACATGAACGTAGTATATTTTAAAAGGATGTTTTCTATTAATTTGATGTAAAATTACAACTTACATTTTTCCAATGAATACACTTACTATAAGCCATTTTTAAAACTTTCATGAGTATAATATGAACTCTCTTGTTGTCATGAACCAATCAAGTCAAAGAATGTAATGGTCAAATCCTTGAGGAAGAAGTAAGTTCCAAGATAGGGACCATCCATGTTAAGTTAAGGGTTCTGGCAGCTTGAGATCAATATTATACTAAAAGTGCCTATGGATTAAATAGGACCCATAAATAGCTTTTTCTTTTATTATAAACATGTTTGGGTCCTTACTCATAAAGCATGACATTTTGCCAAGTTTAAAATTTGATTTAAATTGTCAAAAAAATGATTTTTATTAAAACAAAAATTACTATCGTATTTTAGAAAGTTATAAATGATATATATACACACACACACAAAGACTTTCATAGAAACAGTAAGGAAGCATTAGAACAATATAGGACACTAAAGTGGCCTAAAAAGAAGGAACACATAGCCAACTATAGACACGAAATTCACATGTAGAGAAAGCTAAGTTACATCATGAATGTCCCATAGCGGAAACAAGGTCGATTAGAACCCCGAATGAGAGATAAGCTTTACGAATTTTAAAATACAGTAAGACGACACACATAGGATTATGCCATTGAACAAGATGAGACAGTTAAGGCTAGAATGACACGATTTTCTATGAAAATAGGTGCTCAAAAGAGTAGAATTTCAATCCCAAGGTGGGTAGAATGTATACTAGACTCTAATGAACCTTTTTACAGGTTAAAGGAGACAATATAGTTTTGCTCTTCTAGAAAGGGTATACCTCACTCAATATCATCAGATTTAGACCCAGAATGATTTCTTACCCGTAAATGGGTTGTGGAAATCCGTAAAACTACCTAAGTTCTTACGATATGCTATAGTAGCATGTCCTAGATTCTAGAATAAGTGCAAGTAAAGAGAATCGATAGTACGATTTCATACCCAACGAGAATCTATTACCCTAATATGTCGCGATAGTATGTTGAAATGTCTAGAATAAGCCCGCTTAAGGAGAATCTATGGTATGATCTCCATATGTTCGGGGATATAATGCACCCCCTTTATATAGTATCACCATGAGATTTCTATTGGCAGAAAGATAAAATCTCCAATTTGCCTTTAAGAGACTAGAAGAAATTGTTAAAAGACACTAGATTTGATTAGAAATCATCAAAACAATTTAAATAACTAAGTAGAATTTTGCAAATTTCCCATGACCAATATAAAGGTCATGTGAGCAAAACCAAGAGAAACCCTACGAATATGAAAAGTGGGAATGAATTTCCTTTTTCTTGCACCTCGAGGAGAGGCAAGACAAGTTCAAGAGAGATACTAAAGGATAAGCTTAAACGTTATGAACCCTTAGAAGTTTCAAAACAAGTAGATGAACATATTTTAGACAGTCATTATTACTAGTCTGGGATGACTAGATAACAAAGACCTATAGATTAAGCAATAAAAAAATAAACTTCCTAGCCAGACCCTATGTACCAGATCATGATCTAGATGTAGATATGCAACCTAAGATACAAAGTAGGAAAAGTGCAAGTCCTAAAATAAGATAAAGAATAGCCACAGGAAAGCGAGGACAAATTTCCATATCAAGCTACTTGGGGGAGAATTGCTAAAGGAAAGAAAACCCCATGAGATTAAGTTACAAAGCCATAAGGATACCCCTAGCTTATCTCAATTTTCAAGGACGAAAATTTTATAAGGTGGGTGGATTGTAATGACCGAGAAAAATCCTAGAATTAAATAATGTAATTTACATATTTAAATCAAAGAGTTTCCTCGACACATTATCTATGAATTAATTGAGTAAAGAATTTATGGAATTAATATACGAATATTCCAAAAATTCTATAAAGGATTCTATAATTAAGTTAATTAACTATTGAAATTTAATAAATGAATTCATAAATTCAACCGTTACTATGTTGGAAGAATTTATCTGTAAAGAACTTGAGAATTTAATTATGAGAAGTTTCGAGTACAATATAAAGTTAGTAGTGTATCGAGAAACACTCTAACGCAAATTAATCCTTAATTGCCAAATTAGGCAAAAATCGAGCTACGCGAGTAGCCGTAATGACAGAAAATACTATGCAAACTCTAATAGTGACACTGTTAAAAACTATGTCATTACACAGAGTTTAGATACTGAAAAAGTCACATTTGGATTTTTATTAAGTTTAAAATTAATTTTTAGACTTAATGCAGTCAAAAACAAATACGCAATTAAACTTTGATTGTTATCGCTTCATACTGCGATCAGTGTATCACAGTATTTGAAAAATAAAGAAGACCTATCAGGTAATAAAATTTCCTGTTAGCTATGTTAATTATTACTGACAGTATAAAATTTACCTGCTTAAGCTTTTCTTACAAGAAAAGCCAAAGTACCCACAAAAGGTGCTTCCAAAATAATCATTGTACTTCATGTAATTATTTTGTTTCACCCACCACTCCACCTTACCTCATAATGGCACCAACATTGAGGGAGTTTTTAGCTTAACTTAAGCTAAAATTAGTCCTAGTCAAAGCCACTTAAGAGTTAATTAACCATGAATTAGAAAGTGAGATTAGATTTAACTAAGGCTATATATAGAGAACTCAAGCCATGATATACAACTTTTACACTTTTCCCTTCTTCTTCCCACTCCCACCCTTGCATTTCAAGAAGAAAAAGCCAAAACAATTTCCCATTTCTCATTTCCATGTCTTTCCACCAAGTACCCCAAGCTCCCAAGTGACAAAAAAAAAAAAAAAATTCCCATTTCTTTTCTTCCTCCACCGTGCATGCCAAGTGGTTTCAAGAAGAAAGTTTTGTGCTTCAAAACTCCTTTCAAAAACCAAGCAAAGATCAAGCTCACATCAAGCTATTTTCTTAAACACTTCACATCATTATCCCCACTTAAGATCTACTCCTACTGAGAATAAGAAGATAAACATAGTGGAAATTTTAGAACATTGGGATTAAGATAATATCTACACCTTTTCTTTCTTTCCATTTTCCTTAGCAAGGAAAAGAAAACATGTTGCCTAGATAGTATATATGTGATGGCCAAAATATGTTAGATTTTTCACATGAAAAAGTTTTGTCTTAGTGTTGATCCAAGAGGAAGAAAGAGTGGAACTAGAAGTTTTAAGATCACCCACCTAAGAGTTGTCATCAAGGGTAAGCAATCTAAGCTTTTCCTTAAATTTCTCAAGGATAAAGTTTATAAGTTAATGAGAGATTTCATGATTGGGTGAGAAAATATGTTGTAATAATTATTTATGTGCTAATTAGTTAAGTTTATGCTTGTATGTCATGTAAAAAGTTAGTATTTACATGTTAGAATTACGTTTTTGTAAGTTTTGGTTCGTGGAAATTTTTTCCACAAACTTTGAACTCATAAACGGAGGCCTTAGAATCGATTTTTAAAACTTTACCGAACACGGGACTTTTAGTTTTTGACGTTTTGAACAAAAACCTGTGACTGCGAAAAAACAAAGTTTTGATTCTAACTAGGCTTTTCGAGCAGTTTTATTGGATTGCCTAAAAACTGTCCAAAAACTGCCTAAAGGCAGCCCCAAAAACTGCTTAAATGCAGTTTGCAAAAAACTGCCAACAGTTCCAGCAGTGCTGGAACTGTTTTGCTATTTTTGGGCTGCTTTGCGTTCAAATTTTAAATTTTTCCAAACATGAAAGTTTTAGATTTTGACGAGAGGAACAACTTTTGTGAAGAAATTTTCTCCAAAATCTGCCTCTAAAATACAGTTATAGACAGTTTTCCAAAACAGTCCAAAAGCGTAGAAAAATGTTTTTAATTTTCGGGTCGTTTCGAGACCGCATTACAATTTTTCCAAACATAAAAGTTTAAGTTTGCAACAAAATGGAGAACTTTTGTGAAATACTGCTTTTAAATTGGACTTTGAATTGGACATAAACATAGTCAAAACTTTTAATTGGTAAAAATTTCAAAGTTTTAACCGGGAAGCAATTTTGCCAAAAAAAAAAAAAAATGGTAACCGGTACTTTAAAAGCAAACAAGAAAATTTTACAAACACACATTTAAAAACAAGTGACTTTTACGAGGAAAAACTTTGAAAGAAAATTTGTGTTTAATAAACGATTTCATATAAATCTTCCAAAATTACTCCACCGGTACTAGTTTTTACAAACAAAGATCGCATGACATTAAGATTTGATTTTTCACTAAACCAAGAAATTACAGTACTTTTGAAAGGTTATATAAGAACAAGATTTACTGGGTTAATAATTTCAGTTATTATTTTATAAAGCGATTTTTATTTGAAATTCCAAGTTAAATGGGTAAGAATTTCAAAGACAAACTTTAATAGTTTTCAATTGAACATTATTTTGGCAAGCATAAAATCCCGATACGATAGAACCTTAATGCCACAATGTTAGGCATGGGTCCAACGCCCATTTCAGTCTAAAATGCCATGCGGAACACAATCTATCGGTAAAATATATATGACATTAGGATGTCATTTTTGGGCTTACGAGCTTAAAAAATAATTACAAACCCATTAAATGGATTTAAAATAAGCCCAATGAGGACTTGAGATAGGAATCCTGAATTTAGAAAATGTCTAATATAATGGATCAAAGTCTCACAGACTTAACAATGATAGATAATTAATTAATTAATTAATTAATTATCAACTTGGATATGAACAAATGGCAATTAAGGAAAAGTTTAAATATTATGAGGATTCAGTAAAAATAATCCTTATGATAGAAATGGTGAAATCCATGATCAATTGATAAAAGAATTTACGATCTACTAAAGTGATCGAATTCTTGTGGTTATGCTAAAATCTAAATAGCATAAAATGAAGTATTCTTACT